>JAKCPI010024887.1:0-50607 GCA_023213315.1 Euborellia annulipes
TATAATAGATTTTATAAAGTTGGCCCCACGTTGGGCGCCATTTATAATAGATGTGATGAAGTTGGCCCTTGATCGGGTGGATGAAGTTGGCCCTTGATCGGGTGTCGTTTATAATAAATATTATGCAGTTAGCTCCAGGATTGGATGCTATTTATGATGAATTTTCGTTTCCCGTTGCCAAATTGTCGTTGAAGATGGTTGATGGTGGGGGAAGGGTTCACACGCACACACACCAAATGACAACACGAAATTTTTGGGTTAACAATTATTAATTAACACGTAATTGGTTTAATTCTTCTTTAAAATGATACAGTAATAATATGAATAACGATAAAAATGTATAACAGGTAACAAGTTGAAGAAACGTAAAAAAATATTTTAATTAGATAAAAAAAACTGGGTCATTAATTAACCAGAAAAAAATATGAATACATAAGGGTTATGTAATAAAAAAAAATATAATAATATTGACAAGGGCTGTCGAATTAATTTTGCAGGGCGCAAAAATATTGTGAATAACCAATGCGACTTTACAAGGCGAGAGTCACAAAGCAATTGAATTGTGCTCGTGTCGTTCGCATGAGGCGACGGAAATTTTATACAAAAGTCGTTAAAAATACGTTAGAAAAATTTTAGAGAAAATAAACGAATTTTCTACTTGAGAAAAATAAATGAATTAGATAAAATAAAAAAATAAAAAATAATATTGGGAAATTAGAATTGGAAATAAAATTAAATTAAAATAATTAATTTGCCGGTTACAATCTCCCCCTCTGATTCCAATAACGTCTCGATGAGGAATCAGCCCACCGAAACAGGCAAATTCTTACGGGGCCTACCTCTCTTACGCAGAGGAGTCACAGGTGAAGAGTGTGAAGTCTTGCTCACAGGATGCAGCGAAACTTTGTCTTCAGTCGAGATTTTATGTTCACCATGAGAAGTGGACTCTCCCTCTCCCCCTGGCTGAAACATATTCTCCTGTTCTTGAAGAAGATTTGATTTTTGACCGGGTGTCAAATTTGTTTTATTTTTCAATGAGTGAAAAGGGTTAAGTTGAGGCAACTTATTTGGTAGGAATTCTGTAGCAAAAGGGTATGCTTTCCTTGGTTGATTGGAGAAATACCAAAGGGCATTCTTGAAGTCCAAGACAATTCCAGCCTTGGTGAGAAAATCAACTCCTAATAGAGTGCGATTTTCTTGAGCATCTGGTAGAAATATTAATTTGGTATTAATAATTCTGTTTTTGACCTTTACCGGTACTGTGGCCGTAAAAACGTTTTGTGTATTTCGACGTCCATCAGCGAGGGTAAGGGTTATTTTTTGTTGATTAAAGGAGTGGTTCCTTTCTCGAAGATAATTAAATAATTTTTGGCTACCTATGGATTGGGTAGCACCACTGTCAGCACAGGCGTTGCCGGTCCTTTCAAAAACTGAAGCTTCTATCAGAGCTAATGAAGAGGGGTTCTCATTAGTGACGTTTATATGTAACGTCACAACTTCATTTTTGGCAGGCGAACATGTTTGGCATTTTGGCTTGGTTGTACCAGGTGTTCCGCAACCGTAGCATTTAAGTGATGTCGAATTATTTGTTTTGTCTTCGGATTTGGATGAATCCTTTTTTGGCAATTTCTCCTTAGGGGCAGGAGTGTTTTTGACAGTATTGGATTCAGTTTGTTTACCGGAGGTTTTGGAAGATTCCGTTCGAAGGTTGTCGTACGAATCAAATTTTTCGGCCAATTCACTTGGTGAATTAAGTTTTTCCCATTCGTCGAGGAAATGTTCACGACATTCAGGGGAGCATCGCTTTTTCATTTGATCGGCGATAATTAAATTTTTGAGTTCTTCGAAAGTATTAATGCCTAACTCGGAGGTCCAAGACTCAAAATAGGTGCGCAGGGCAAAATAAAAATCTTTCCAAGTGTTTTCAGGAAGTTTCTTGGAATTCGAAAACAATTTCCTAATTTTATCAACGGTTAGTTTAAAACGTTGTAATAAAATTCGTTTAATATGAGGATAATCCTGAGAAAGTTCTTCAGGTTCTCGAACAATGAGAGATGTCATTTCCATTGGGAGAACGGAAATTAAATGAGGTACCAAATGTTTGTTTGGAATTTCTAAAAATTTCATTTGTCTTTCGAAAAGAGCTAAATATATGTTAATATCATCTTCTTTGGGGTCAAATTTTGGTAAAACTTTGGTTATATCTACTTTTATTTGAGAAGTATTAGGTCGCGGAGCTTCCTTTTCTTCTACTCTTAATAATTTAAGTTTTTCTAATTCGAATTTTTGTCTTTCCCTCTCTTCTTCCCTTTGTCTTTCTCTCTCTTTTTCCTTTTCTTCCCTTCTCCCTCTTCTCCCTTTCCCTTTCTCCTTTCTCTCCTTTTTCCTTTCCTTTCTCTCTCCTTTTCTTCCCTCTCCCTTTCTCTCTCCTTTTCTTCCCTAAATTTCCTATCTTCTATGATGGTGATGAGAAGTGTTTTGGTGAACTCCTCATCATATTGAGGGGATGAGGTGATTTTTGCTTTGATGTCAATAATCCTAGATGTAGGTGTGACTTCAACCCCCAACTCCTCTGCCAAGAGAAATAGGTCCTCTTTACGAGCTTTTCCAAAATAGGACATTTTAGAAAATTTTTTTTTTCAATATTGAGAAAAGAAAAAAAAATTAAATAGGTTTATTTTCTCTTTACACAAAATTATAATATTGAATTTTATTAATTAATTAGTTTAATTAATTAATTATTAATTATTTAGAATAATTAAAAAAATTATTTAGAATAATAAAAAAATTATTTAGAGTAATAAAAAAAATTATTTGTTTTTGGCAAATAAAGTTATTAATAAAATTTTGTCAAAATTATTATTATGATTTATATTTAACTAGAAGGTTTGTTAAATAATTTAAATATTTGTTTAAATGCAAATAAAGTTTAGAGTTTTATATATTTTAATAAATTAAAAAAAAATTAATTTTTAATTAAATATTTTTGATAATTAAGCACTTTCACTTTAGTTAATAAAATTTGGTACTTATGGTTGATGTCTTCTTATCTTGAGGGCTGGTTCTCTGATGATCCAAAAATCCAGGCCACTAGTTGAGCGCCATTTATAATAGATTTTATAAAGTTGGCCCCACGTTGGGCGCCATTTATAATAGATTTTATAAAGTTGGCCCCACGTTGGGCGCCATTTATAATAGATGTGATGAAGTTGGCCCTTGATCGGGTGGATGAAGTTGGCCCTTGATCGGGTGTCGTTTATAATAAATATTATGCAGTTAGCTCCAGGATTGGATGCTATTTATGGGATGAATTTTCGTTTCCCGTTGCCAAATTGTCGTTGAAGATGGTTGATGGTGGGGGAAGGGTTCACACGCACACACACCAAATGACAACACGAAATTTTTGGGTTAACAATTATTAATTAACACGTAATTGGTTTAATTCTTCTTTAAAATGATACAGTAATAATATGAATAACGATAAAAATGTATAACAGGTAACAAGTTGAAGAAACGTAAAAAAATATTTTAATTAGATAAAAAAAACTGGGTCATTAATTAACCAGAAAAAAATATGAATACATAAGGGTTATGTAATAAAAAAAATATAATAATATTGACAAGGGCTGTCGAATTAATTTTGCAGGGCGCAAAAATATTGTGAATAACCAATGCGACTTTACAAGGCGAGAGTCACAAAGCAATTGAATTGTGCTCGTGTCGTTCGCATGAGGCGACGGAAATTTTATACAAAAGTCGTTAAAAATACGTTAGAAAAATTTTAGAGAAAATAAACGAATTTTCTACTTGAGAAAAATAAATAAATTAGATAAAATAAAAAAATAAAAAATAATATTGGGAAATTAGAATTGGAAATAAAATTAAATTAAAATAATTAATTTGCCGGTTACATATCTAACAATTGTAAGTTCCGGTAGATACTTTTATAAGCTTGAAAAATAGAAAAATCTGGTGTGACTGGCGCACATTACACAAATTTCTCTTACCTTCGGTAATCGAAAGTTGTCCCACCAGATTTTTGTGTCGACATATATTTAGTTCCCGACAGTACGGAACATTTGAATTCAGATGTAAAATTTATAAGTATGGGAACATATTTATATTTTGTTACCATAGCAACCATTTCTCCTATCTTTTCTATGGAGTACAAGAGTAAAGTGGTCTTCAGAATATTTCAATGGCAAAATGAGAATTACATTTTAAAGAGCATCTAAAAAATTATTGATTTTTTTTAAAGGTCTTTTTCGGCATCTAAGGCCATTTTAGACCCCATCCCTATTTATTTCAATTGATTTGTAGTCAAATCAAATGAAATAAATTTTTCTCGCTTGGGACGGGAAGCGAACCCGGGACTCCTCTGCGAGAAGCTAATGTCTTCCCACTGAGCTACGGCTCCCGGGCATTATTGATTTTTGAATTTGAATTTCAAAGAAATTCGTTGGAGCTAATTTTGAGAAAATCGAAAATAACTGAAAAAGTACTTCAGTAAAGTACCAGTACTCTTTGGTCGATTTTGTTTAAAAGCTAATCTTCACGGTCCAGGGGGTATAAAACTTAAATATAAAATTTCAACCTCGTAAGCTCTATTCCTTCATGCTTAAAATTGAACACCCACACACCCACAGACAGACCATGTCGCGAAAACCACTTTTTTGGATTCAGGGGACGAGAAAGTAAAAATACAAAATATTGCATCAGATGTATCAAATTTTTACTTTCTCTTACCTATGTATATATGTAATATATATATAGAGAGAAAGTATTGGATTCATGTCAAAAATTCGATGTCGAGATTTTGATGGATCTTCACGTTTTGAGGTCCCCTGAATCTAAAAAAGTGGTTTTCGCGACATGGTCTGTCTGTGGGTGGGTGTGTGGGTGTGTTCAATTTTAAGCATGAAGGAATTGAGCTAGGAGGTTGAAATTTTATATTTAAGTTAAACACCTCCCGGGACCGGAAAAATAAGCTTTTAATCAAAATCGGCCAAAGAGTACTAGTACTTTAGTGATGTACTTTTTCAGTTTTTTTCGATTTTCTCAAAATTCGCTCTAACGATTTTGATTAAAATTCAAAAATCAATTATTTTTTAGATGCTCTTTCAAATGTATATTCTCGTTTTGCCCTCAAAATTGTTTGAAGCACACTTTACTCTTGTGCTTCATAGGAAAGATAGGAGAAATGGTTGCCATGGAAACAAAATATAAATATTTTCCCATACTTAGAAATTTTACATCTGAATTCAAATATTCCCTACTGCCGGGAACTAAATACATGTCGACACAAAAATCTGGTGTGACAAGCACAGTACACAACTTTCGATTACCGAAGGTAAGAGAAAGTTGTGTGCTGTGCGCCAGTCACACCAGATTTTTTTTTATGATCCTTCTAAAAATAAAAAAATAAAAAAATTCAAATGATATTTAACAGGAATTATTTATAAAAGAGTGTAAATAAATGAATGTATTGTTTGTAAGTGTGAGTTAGATGGGATTCCCACCTGGGATTTGTGGAATAAATTCCTAAACTCGCAAGCGTGATCGGCAGGCAGCTGGTCAGAGAGAGAGAAAAATCGATTTTTATTCCAACTGGCAAACTGAAAACGTTAAATGTGGGGGGTTAGATAATATTAACTAAAATATATTCCTCGTTTATAAATTGAATTTGCAAACTTGGCGAATTAATTTTCTTTTATTAAATAAACTAAATATTCATTTGACTTAGCATTATGTAAATTCTTCTATCTCTCTCTCGATATAAACTAAGGTGCTGGATTTTCTTTGCAGGTGAAAGATTAAATCATAAATATCACAAATATGACGTTCTTTTTACTTTCTCTTACCTATATGTATATGTTAATATAAATATATATATAGAGAGAAAGTATTGGTTTCATGTCAAAAATTCGATGTCTAGATTTTGATGGATCTTCACGTTTTGAGGTCCCCTGAATCCAAAAAAGTGGTTTTCGCGACATGGTCTGTCTGTGGGTGGGTGGGTGGGTGAGTGTGTGTGTGTGTGTGTGTGTGTGTGTGGGTGTGTGTTCAATTTTAAGCATGAAGGAATTGAGCTAGGAAGTTGAAATTTTATATTTAAGTTAAACACCCCCGGGACCGACAAAATAAGCTTTTAATCAAAATCGGTCAAAAAGTACTAGTACTTTACTGATTCACTTTTTCAGTTTTTTTCGATTTTCTCAAAATTTGCTCCAACAATTTTTTTTTTTTAATTCAAAAATCAATTATTACTTTTTTTTAGATGCTCTTTAAAATGTATATTCTCATTTTGCAATTGAAATCTTCTGAAGACCACTTTACTCTTGTATTTCATAGGGAAGATAGGAGAAATGATTGCCATGGTAACAAAATATAAATATTTTCCCATACTTATAAATTTTACATCTGAATTCATATGTTCCTTACTGTCGGGAACTAAATACATGTCGACACAAAAAATCTGGTGTGACAAGCACAGTACACAACTTTCGATTACCGAAGGTAAGAGAAAATTGTGTGCTGTGCGCCAGTCACACCAGATTTTTAATTTTACTTTCTCTTTTCTATATATGTATATAGAGAGTATTACGATAATATCAAATATATAAGTCATATATCTATAGTAAATATATACTATATATATAGGTAGTATCAAATATCAAAGTTCGCTGTCGAAATTATGATGGGAATACACGTTTTCTGAGTTCTTATATGATATGTTAGTTTGTGAACAAAATATCTCAATAACGTAAAGAGCTAAAACGTTAAGAACCCTCTTATGTTCTTTGATAGACATTTTATAAAATTATATAACGATCTATCAGTTATATTAATTACATTCATCGCCCAGTCCAAGTAAATATAAATACTATACAAATAAAATATTATATTGGACTAGGCGCTGAATGCAATTAATATACCTAATAGATCGTTATTTATAATTTTATAAAATGTCTATCAAAGAACATAAGAGGGTTTCTATTGACTGACTCCTAGCCATGAAGATGGCCGCACAGCCAACCGAAACGTCGCTGTTTGTTTGAATGCATTAAAGAAATAATCATAGCTGCCTTTTTATTCATCCAGCTACATTCACAGTCTTTTCGGAAACTTAGGCCATATAAGACTTTGACGATAACCGTTATATTAATAAATTATATACGTTTGGTGTCCAGACATTCTTATTTAAGCCATTTGAATACCAAATGGCTTAAATAAAATCAAGGAACTGCCTGGGCTCCGAACCCGCGACCCTTGAAGACAAGCACGCTAACGCTAAGCCCGCGGGCCTTTGTTTAATTAAAAACGCAAATTTTCAACACATTTATACAATTGTTGTACATTTTTTGCCCAAAAATGACAAATTTCAAAATGTGTTCCATTAAAAGAAGGCCTAGAAAACGCTTCTAATTGAACAAAAGATGACGTAATAAGTCTTGCTTGAGGCTTCACCTTTGAAGAAGAACAAACGATTTCTTTTTTTTTTCTTTATTATAAAATTCAAAAAAAGAGAGCAATGCTAATTATTTTTTCCTGTGAATTAATTTTATTACATTACACGGCATATTAAATCCAATCCGTGACTTTCATGTTATATATATATATATATATGTATTTTTTGACCTGATTTGAACTCTAATCTCTTTTTCCCAAGTACGTATTAATTCAAAGCCAGATGAAAATTCGTTGGTATTCATTCCCCACCCTTTAATCTCTCTCTCAGCTTTTTGTTGGGCATTTCAGCCACTTTGCCTATTCGCTATTCCTTTTTAGGCTAAAAAAAATCTGTTCCTTGATTGATCTCCAATTTCTTCTTCTTGACCTGGCCTTTGAACTTTAAATCAAAGAATTTAGCTTTAGAAAAAAAAGTTATCCAACTAAAATTGTATTTTTCTTCCAGTTACTGACTTTGGCGGGCTACGCCCCCTGGACCCCTTACTCGCCTTCGGCCAGCAAATGCATCATATTTATTCTTGTTCATTGATTGGAAATTTTGCAAGATTCAAATCCTCTAGCTAATGAGGGAGAAAACAGGCACATACACACAGGCACAGGAAGTCAGCCGCTAGTGCTTTATATTATAGTATGATGACTGCTCGGACAGTACCCCGTAAGTCATAATAGAATTTAAATTTGAATGCATAAATTCCTTATTATAATTTAGTCGTTACCTATTATAATTTTAAATTGGATTAAGTTAACAATTTAATTTCCAAAAATAATAATTGAATGACTTTTGACTTAAGTATCTTTTTTACATAATATAGATCTGGCAACATCTCATTTAACAGCTGTTTATGTTCATCTTGCTGTATAGTGTTCAGTTGTATTTATTTATTCCATTTTTTCCCCTTACCTCTTTTTGAGGCTTTTGGGATATACAGAATACATATAAATGTGTTAATCTATTAATTAGTGTTTACATCAAATATTAACATTTTGCAATTTCAATTTATTTACTTATTTATTTTAAACTTTATCAAATATTTCATTCTCTTCTTCTTCCCATTCGTCTCTCTTCTCCATCTTCTCCTTTCTTTACTTTGTCTCGTGATCTGTCTTGCCCAGATTGTCAGATTTTTGTCTATTTTGCCCCTTAATATTGTCCAAATCTTATCTATACGTCCTATCTTCTTTTTCCACGTCTTCGTCTCCTCCTCCAGTCCGTCTAGTTCTTCACACTTTAGTTGTATTTTATTTATAATATTACAATGAGTAATGCAAATCAGTAAGACACAATGAGCGAATTTCAAGAAAAAATATCGTAAATGGGAAAAAAATGTAAGTGAAAGCGTGAAACTCGTTTTATTTTATGCGACGTTGCACGTCACGTGACGTGACTTTGCTGGATTAACATTTTTGTGAATTTTTTGTCTTTCTTGTTAATTATTTTTAAAACCCTTCGTCAGATTCGTTGATTTTATTTTTAACGTGTTCTACGGAAGTTTTTTTTTTCTAAAAAAAAAACATTTACACTTTTTCCCATTCACACTCACACTCACACACACATACACACAGTCTTTTCGGCAACTTAGCCCGTATAAGACTTTTTACGATACTCAGACTACATGTTAAATTTCAATTTTTTAAATGATAATCCTTCGACAGATCTGCTTCAAAAAATTGTAAACCTATGTGATAGTGATTAATAACATATTTAATAAAAATCTGGTGTGACTGGCGCACAGCACACAACTTTCTCTTACCTTCGGTCATCGAAAGTTGTGTACTGTGCTTGTCACACCAGATTTTTTGTGTCGACATGTATTTAGTTTCCGACAGTACGGTTCATTCGATTTTCAAGATGTAAAATTTATAAGTATGGCAAAATATTTATATTTTCTTACCATGGCAACCATTTCTCCTATCTTTTCTATGGAGTACAAGAGTAAAGTGGTATTCAGAAGATTTCAATCACAAAATGAGAATATACATTTTATTGAGAATCTAAAAAATAATTGATTTTTGAATTTAAAAAAAAATCGTTGGAGCGAATTTTGAGAAAATCGAAAAAGTGCATCAGTAAAGTACTAGTACTTTTTGGTCGATTTTGTTCAAAAGCTTCGTGTCACGTCCCATGGGGGTGCCTAACTTAAATATAAAATTTCAACTTCCTAGCTCTTTTTGTTCTTGAGATATTTTGTTCACAGACACACACACACACACACAGACAGACACACAGACCATCTTGAAAAAACCACTTTTTTGGATTCAGGGGACCTCAAAACGTGAAGATCCATCAAAATCTCGACATCGAATTTTTGACATGAATCCAATACTTTCTCTCTATATATATATTACATATATACATAGGTAGGAGAAAGTAAAAATTAGTTTATAAGTGCCTTAATGTCCGAACCTCCTTAATACATTCGAAAAGAAAACAAATATTCCAATATCCACGATTTAAACTTTCAACTATCAATGATTTTAGTCCTGTTTCAAAATGACGACAATGTTTGACACTTGATCCATTCAAAATGTTTCCCTTTAAAAGATTTTTTTTTTTTTTTTTGAAGAAAAGCTTGAGTTGCAATCCACGTTTGGGATAATTGGTCTTCTTTCCGGGCGTGTTGTATTCAACTCTTGAGAGAATCTTCTTTTCCGGGCAAAGAGACGGATAATCCTTCTTCTTCAAACCTTTGGACCAATATCACAACAACAAATAAATATAATGGAACACAAATAGAAAAAACAAACAAAGAATATTTTAGATTTTTCAAAGAATAACCATTTCTAAATATTTTGTTATAAAAGAGATGTTTTAAATTAGGATTATTCTTATTTCTTAGAATTCTCACATCATTATAAAGGACACTAACTAAAAATTAGTTTATATATGAATTCTAATCAAAATCGTCAGAACCAATTTTGAGAAAATCGAAAAAAAAAGTACATCAGTAAAGTACTAGTACACTTTGACCGATTTTGTTGAAAAGCTTCGTGCTACATGCCAGGGGGGTACCTAACTTAAATATCAAATTTCAACCTGCTAACTTTTTCCGCACCTCTCCCCCGCCCTCCCCCTAGCGCCACTATCAGCCACAAACACAGTATTAATTAAGGATCTGTTGGATCTGGAGAAACAAAATGACCATTTATTTATCTCCTTTTATATATATGAACCGTTTATTTTGAAAGTAGTGTAAGTCCAATTTCTATTGTTTCGAGAAAATGAAAGGTTAATATATCTGTTTATTGAAAAATCTATTTATCGACCAATTTTCGATTGTACAAATCAAGGGAATTGTTTAAGAAATGTACCAATAGGTAGACTACATAGAAAATTTACATTAATTTAAGCATAAATTATGTGATATCTAATTTTGGTTTGTTTTAAAATGGACTTACACCACTTTCAAAATAAACGGCTCATATATTTACTTTGTTTAAATCGAATTTTATGAATAAATAAGTTTTGGCTAAAATTAATACCGTATAGCTTATTGATATAATCGCTCAAAAATCCACTGTTTTTCTTTGACAATCTTAAAATTCATATCTAAGTAAGTAATTTAAAAAAAACATTGACATATTATCTATATCGACTTTGAACTAAAAGTGGGTTTGAACATTGCAAAAATTTTGACAAAAACTGATTTTCGGTATTTTTTTTTTTTTTTTTTTTTTTTGGGGGGGTTAATATAAAAATTAATAATTAATTAATTTTATTTTTCTAAATCTGCATCTCTTTCTGAATATTTCAGTGCAAATTTCAGCTTGATATGTTGAAAACAAAGCGAGTTATGATTTATTTCCTAAATTATAATTTTGGATTCTTGCTAAGGATGATAAAAACAAAAAAATTTCATCCAAATCTGAGATGGCTGAATGATTTGACATGGAACATTATGCAAATACGAGCCACTCGGTCTTTATATCATTTTTTTATACCGCGCCCTCTCTCAAAATTTCAATTTAGTTAAAAGTATGAAATAGATATTTCTAACAAAGAAGTAATTACACAATTTTAGAGAGATCAAAACTTTATAGAATACCGACTAGACCGGCTTAGAGGAACGTTTTAGACATTCGACTCCTGAGGGCTGCGAAGGGATTCACTCAACTCAAGTTGGCCAGCTCTAAAGTTAGTTACTCTACAGAGTGGAGGCTCAGACAAAACCCTTTCTCCGAAGGGCTATTATTAATCGAAATTAAAGGAAGAGTGAAACTGATAGAAAGAACAAAGCAAATAAACTAGTTACCAATTGACACGAAAGCTCTGATCAGAGTCCATTTCGTTAGACAAATGAAAATTCAAACTAGGAATAATCGGTTTTAGAATACAGTAGAATCCTGATAATTCGACGGTTTGGAGCGAATTATCGGGAGGACAAAATTAAAAAAAAAAGGAAGAAAAAAATGTAAGAGAAGCTCAATTTCTCTCTCTCCTCTCATCATTTCCTCTCAGTGAAACATAACCAAATAGCGAAAAAAACTTGTTTCCCTCCTTCCTTCTCTTGAAAACAGTACGAATTAAAGAGGCTTTTAAGATGAAAATACCAATTATAAGACGTTTTAAGTGACCTTGAGTCAAGAGCGGATCCAGAGGTGTTTCTCGGGGGGGGGGTAATCTGGTGTGACTGGTCACACAGCACACAATTTTTTCTTAATTTCGGTAATTTAAAGAGGCATTCTGTACTTGTTTGCCAGAATATAAATACAAATCAAATTTTTAAGTATAAATTTTTAAAATTTTACATTAAAAATAAATTTTTTTTATTTTCGAAAAAAAGTTTTTTTTTTTTAAATCTCGAGGGGGAAGGGGGTAAAGGCGGCAATACCCCCCCCCCCCCTCCTTGTATCCGCCTTTGCCTCGAGTATAAAAATAATACGAATTACTGAGGGGCCTCAAATGCTTTGTTTTTATACCAGTTAGCGGGATTTTCTCTGAGGACCGGCATTTTTGTACGAATTAGTGAGAAATATGAATAATCCTGCTACCAAATATCGGAGGAATTCCACTGTATAGAGTTATTATCAGAGAAAGAGATAGTAATATTCTGTAATGTTTCGTTTTGAAGGCATTTCCATGTTTGTTGCTATTTTGTTACCAACTTTGTATACTTCTATTCAAAAATACATTTGCATTGCCTACAAAATATGAGCTAATTTCTTCTGCACAGCTGCTTTGATTGTTTTTTTGTTTAAGACATTTCCTAAATTAATTGTTATCCAATATAATTTAGAATCTCTCTGTGCGGGAAGCGAGTCGCTGACCCCGACACGAAAACTTGTTTCTCGCCTATGACGTTTTATTATTTAAATAATATGCATTGATTTCCCAAGTGTTCTTTTATAGAATTGTCTGAAAGAATTTGTAATTCAAAAAACAATCAATTTAGAGAGGTAAGATTGTGTTAGTGTGTATTTGAGTTGAATTGAGTGTACCTCTATAACTTTAGAACAGTTCAATTTATGAACAAGCGAATAAACTTATTTTAAGTTGAAAGATAATCTTTTGAGATTTCTCCAACATTTAACATACACTTTTACAAAAGTTAGTAATTTTCATATTTAAACTCTCAAGTTTGGAGGAATTTATCAAATCATATATTCATTGCGAGAAGCATGAATGACTTTGGAATTGAGTTGGCCTGAGACATTGACGGGGGAACAATAGCTACGTCATATATAGAAAATATTTTGTATTCTTAGGGGTTAGGGGACGGGAGGGGACGGGGGGGAGGGGGGGAGTATTTCCTCTCGAGTCATCCGAACCCCCTCCCGAAAAAACTTCCTGGTCTCTGCCCTAAATTTCAAAGCCATGATAACTCGGATGATTAGTGATATTTGTTGTTAATCTTGTGGCTTTGTTGTGTTTTTATTCGTGGTAAAAGGAATGCCGCCAAAAATCCATTTCAATTTAATATGATTAGAAATAAATGAGCAATTTAAAACTTCATTATTTTTATTTTCAAACTCTCGCCGAAATATGATAAAAATGTATTGTTAAATTTGATGAAAATTCATTTTACAATATTTTTATGTGTAAATATTTAGAGAGAAAGTATTGGATTCTTGTTAAAAATTCGATGTCGAAATTTTGATGAAGATACACGTTTTTATTTCTTGAGTCCAAAAAGTGGTTTGGTCTGTGTGTCTGTAAACAAAATATCCCAAGAACGAAAAGAGCTTGGAGGTTTAAATTGTATATTTAAGTTAACCCCCCCCCCCTGGCACGTGACACGAAGCTTTTGAACAAAATCACCCAAAAGGTACTACAAGTACTTTCATAGGCGTAGCCAAGAAATTTTGATGGGGGGGGTTTAGGATTATTTCTCCCCGCCCCACCCCGACTAATGAAATATATGACTAGCCACTTACCCCACCTTCGCTTCGCCCCCCCCCTGGACCCCCCTCGAGGTGGCTCGGACCCGCCCTTTCTTAATTAAGTGCCGCAATTTTTCAATCAGCTCATATCAGGCAATAAATAATGCGAATCTCTTAATTTTATATAAATGGGCCTAAAATACCGGGGTCTCTCTCTTTGTGTTTCTCTTGACCAAACTCCTATCTCAGACCTCTTCAAGAAAAAAAATAAAAAATTTATTTATATAATAATTTTTATTATTTTTCATTTGCGAGATTTAATCAATTTTAAGCGGCTTTAATTTTTTATAAAGCATAACAAAAATCAATTCTTTTCAATGGGAAAATTCTGAATTTTCTCGAATTTTTTGCGTTTTATTTAAATTTTTTTTTTTTTTTCAAGCTAGAGAAAATTATTATATTTTACTTTCTCTTACCTTATATATGAAATATATATAGAGAAAAAGTATTTTGTATTATAGAGTTTAAATATCTAGTCATGGCTTGGGTCCAATGGGGGGGGGGGGTTTGGACCCCCAAAACCCCCCCCCGTGGCTACGCCTATGAGTACTTTACAGATGTACTTTTTCAAGTTTTTTTTTTCTCGAAATTTGCCTCAACGATGTTTAAAATTCATAAATCAGTTATTTTTTAGATGCTCTTTAAAATGTTTATTCTCATTTTGTCCTTGAAATCTTTTGAAGCATACTTTACTCTTGTACAGTGAGCGCCACATTTAAGTCCCCACCTGATAGCTTTAGCCCTAAGTGTATGGTATAATATATGGTAAATGGTAAAATAATTTTAAATTTGAAAAAGTAAAATAAAATCATCTGTACCAGATTTTATTGCCATATACTATACCATATACTTAAGGTTAAAGCTATCAGGTGGGGACTTAATTGTGGCGCTCACTGTACTTCATAAGAAAGGACAAATGGTTGCCATGGTAACAAAATATAGGCCTAAATATTTCCCATGTTTGGGGGGGGGGGGATAAATTTTACATTTTGAATTTTAATATACTAATGGAAACTAAATATATGTCGACACAAAAAAATCTGGTGTTTCAAGCACAGAACACAACTTTCAATTGCCGAAGTTAAGAGAAAGTTGTGTACTGTGCGACCAGTCACACCAGATATTTTCTTTTCAATATTTATTAAAAAATTGTTCAAATTTTTAATATCAATAAAATTATTTTTCGGCATTTAAAATAAAAAAAAATCTCAAACAAGTATTATTAAAATACTATAGGGAACGTTCGAGCAGAATATGTTGTTGTTGTTGTTGTTGTTCTTAGGGGAGGGAAATCGGCGGCGCCCGGAGGGTTTTTACGACCTACATGTTGGCAACACCCACACCCTTTCCCCTTCCACCATCCACCCTTAACTCATCCCCTCTACCCAAGGAAAAAAAAAACGTCAGGATAGCCTGTCAAACCACCTTTTTCGTCCAAAATTGAATTCATATTGTAGAGAGAGAGTGCGTTCTCGTTTGCCTCAGGGGGGCATTTCAAATGTCAAATGTAAATAAACCAAACCACGTAAACCACACACATACGCGTAAAAATCGTAAATATCATCTTCAAGGGGTTAAGAGCTGAGGTGGAGGGGAGTGTGAAGAAAAGGCGACGACTCGAGAGAGAGAGAGAGAGAGATTGAATTGCGTTTTGCAGGTGGTAAAGACATTTCACCGAAAAAAAGACCTTTTATATTATATATAGAAATCAAGAGAGTTCGATCCCCTCCGGGAATCTTTTTTTTTTTTTCAAAACAAAGAATATTCAAAAGCTAATAAAAAAATATGGAATATTAAAAAAAAAAAATTTTAATTTTATTTTTTAGCCTCAAGCATTAGGAGAAGATCAGATACACACAAAATTTTATTCTTTTACTTTCTACCACTAGTATTTATAATAGAAAAAAGAAATGATCGTGAAAAATTAAATCTCTACGTTTTAGATCATAAGGTCAACAAAAATGCAAAAAGAAATCTTAATGTGTAGTAATTTGCTCCTATCTCTGGAACCACTTATCCAATATGGATGAAAATTGGGCAATGTACAGTGAGGGACAATATTAAGACCCATGCGTTTTCTACTTGTGTTTATTTCAGTGTTTTTATAAAAGAAAATTGGAAATTTTCTAGGTTTGAACCATGTAAGTTTCCATTAAAAAATATAAAAAATTTCTTTAAAAACAATGAAATAATCATAAGTAGAAAACGCATTGGTGGAACTTAATATTGTCCCTCACTGTACTACACTGGCACTAAGTGATTTATGTAATTTTTTTTTTTTTTTTTTTTTTTTTTGGAAAAGTCATTTCGGCTGCAGTGGCTATTTGACTCTGATAAATTAATTTATTATTTATATTATACAGTATCGATGGCTTCCGGCCGTTTTGTTTTTCATGGGCCACCTATCCCGATTTTCAGCACCACTTGGCGTTGCTTAACAACATTGATCTTGGTCCGAGTAAAAATGATCGAGGGTACGCCCGCAGCAGGTCTGCATAGTGAACCTTTAGGGACACACAGGGATCCACACGCCCGCACCAGGGACACATTTTTCTTCTGGTCCCTTTCTATCTGCGTGTGTGTCTCTGGTGGGAACTTATTTATCCATGTGTGTCCCTAAAGGTTCACTATGCAGACCTGCTGCTGGCGTTTGGATCCCTCTATATAATTTTTAATCATTTTTACTCGGGTACATAAAAAATTAAAATTTGTTTCTCATGTTGCATAAGATGCCAACAGATTCCAGAGGAGTGGCTTTTGTTTTCAATTTCTTTATTTACTTCATCATTTACTAGTTTTTAATTTATATTATTTGATTAGACCCTCAACTTCTGGGTGCATCCTTCCTTCTCTCATTAACTTTCAACTATCTGCAAGAGTCACACTACATCACATTACATCAAATTACAAAATTAAACATAATTTCAATCTTTTTCTTTTGATGTAACACCTATATGTAATTTACTATTCTAGGTTAACTTGTAGTTCTTTTCTGGTGTTTTTTTTAGCAGGATTAGATTAAACAATTCTCCTCTCCAGGGTTCCATCCTGCTAAAAATCACAAAAACTACAAGTTAACCTAGAATAATAACTTCAATATTCTATAAATCCCATCAATTCAAAAAAATAATGCCCTCGGGCTTGGTGTAGTCGGTAGCGCGCCTGCCTAGTATACCAAGGGTCGAGGGTTCGGATCCCAGGCAGTCCGATGATTTTATTTAAGCCATTTGGATACCAAAAGACTTAAATAAGAATGCCTGGACCCCAAATACATATATATTCAAATAACGGGTATCGTAAAAAGTCTTAAATGGCCTAAGTTGCCTAAAAGACTGTGTGTATGTGAGTGTGAATGGGGGAAAAGTGGGTTTTTTTATAAAAAAAAAAATAAATAAAATAATCAAAAGTTTTGTTTTTGTTTCCTTTTAATTAATCTTAATTTGCAAATTGGAATTAACTTCAAATTAAATGACTCTTCTTCCATCATCTTAATTATAGCCTACTTATGATTTAAAACATTTCTCATTGGCCAATATTGACTTCCACTGTATATGCTTTAGATATTCTAATCAAAGCAAATTTTATATAAAAAAATCTGGTGTGACTGGCGCACAGCACACAACTTTCTCTTACCTTCGGTAATCGAAAGTTGTGTACTGTGCTTGTCACACCAGATTTTTGTGTCGACATATATTTAGTTCCCGACAGTACGGAACATATGAATTCAGATGTAAAATTTATAAGTATGGGAAAATATTTATATTTTGTTACCATGGCAACCATTTCTCCTATCTTCCCTATGAAATACAAGAGTAAAGTGGTCTTCAGAAGATTTCAATCACAAAATAAGAATATACATTTTAAAGAGCATCTAAAAAATAATTGATTTTTGAATTTTAAAAAAATCGTTGGAGCAAATTTTGAGAAAATCGAAAAAAACTGAAAAAGTACATCAGTAAAGTACTAGTACTCTTTGGCCGATTTTGATTAAAAGCTTATTTTTCCGGTCCCGGAGGGTGTTTAACTTAAATATAAAATTTCAACCTCCTAGCTCAATTCCTTCATGCTTAAAATTGAACACACACACACCCACACACCCACACACCCACAGACAGACCATGTCGCAAAAACCACTTTTTTGGATTCAGGGGACCTCAAAACGTGTAGATCCATCAAAATCTCGACATCGAATTTTTGACATGAATCCAATACTTTCTCTCTCTATATATATTATATATATACATAGGTAAGAGAAAGTAAAAAAAAAGAAAAAATATCGACACCTAGAAGTTTTTTTTTTTTTTTTTTTGAGTATTTCGATGGCTAGTTAATTTGTGATAGCAATAAACGAATAACTAACACGAAAGAATAATTGAAGAGGACCAAAAGGTGATTAAACAAGATTCATGGGATTGGCAGAAGAAGAGAGAGAGAGAGAGAGAGAGATAACCCATTTGAGTCTTAAAAACCGAAACAGAGATAGAAAAAAAAGAACGATTTGGAACAAATTATCAAAAACGTAAACAAATAAAACACAACTAGAGTAGCTATTTATTTTTATAGCTCAAATAAACATCCTCACTACGTATAGGGAAAATAGCAGAAAACATGAACGATGTTAGACAACTAACAAAAAAGGCCAAATGCTAAAAAGGAGAGGAATTTCTTGCAAGAGGCTATTTACAAAATGTAATATGTAAGAATGAGTTTTATAACCCTGAATGCTTGAATGCTTAATCTTTGTAAATTATATATTCACAAGGGTTTATATTTGATGGATTTAAAAAAAAGGAGCAATAAAAAGAAAACTTTCCGTCCTGAGCGACCAAAACGTTTTTACAAATTATATTGGCAAACATTTAATTTGATTAAATAAGAACGTCTAAATGGCTAGGCGCAGAGGGTGGGGGAATATGGATCCGAATCTGTGCTTCAGAAGACCAAAAAAATACCCGTCGCTATTTTAACGTGAAATAAAATTACTACTCTTCAATTAAAAGATTTTAGACACAACCCCCCCCCCTCCCCTCAATTATTCTTCTTTCTTTATTGCCCTTTTAGACCATTCAAATACTGTTCCTAAAACGAAAACCACCTATCATATGAGGCGAAAACTCTACCTCTTCAATCCCTATTTAATTTAAATTCTGCAATACTTGCAAATAATGTGTTGAGCAATATCATTTATTTGTTCGAAGTTGAATAATGCAGCATTCCGTGCTGACTAAACTTCAACCATCCTCAGGACCTTCAAAACAACATTCTTTAAAATTTTGTCTTCGAAATATTAGGAAATAAACTCATTTGGGAAAATAAAAAATTCTTTTGTTTTTCCCTTCCTACATCCTTGCCGAAATATCAGCGTAGTTTGAGGAGTTTCGGTCCATAATTCTCTCGGCATCACTCATTAAACTTCAATCACTAGGTAATATGTTTCATTATGTGTAATATATGTACAGGTGTACAATATGTGTACTTGATACTTTGTGTTTTTAATTAATTTTATTCTATTTATATAATCCTTAAACGAGCGCTTACCAGTTTAAATTTAATTTTGACCACTAATATATATTAAAATTTTCAAAGATTTAAACTATAATCCGTAGGCTGTAGTTGCAACATTATGTATAACTTATAGGAGAAATTAAAAACACTATGCCGTAAGTTTAAATGATTTATTTCAACACTCTTGTGTCATCTTCAGAGGTATATCAATTATGAAAAAAATGTCAAATTATTATTATTATTATTACGTGTTTTTTTTAACAAATCAGTGAAACTTATGACCTATTGATTTTAATTTCTCAATGCAAAGATGTAAAAAATCTTTTTTCAGTTCTTCAGGCTTTCAATAGTTACCTAAGTTTTTTTTTTTAAATTTATTTAAGGTCTTTTTCGGGAATGGAGGCCATTTAGACCCCGTCTCTATTTATTTCAATTTATTGGTACCGGCAGCCAATTAAATAAATTGTCGCATGAGATGGGATGCGAACCCGCGACCCTTGGTATAGAAGGCCAGCATGATGACCCCAACACCAAGACATTAAAGTTAAAACCTAATTTTTTTAAACTTTTTGATCAAAGACCAAGATTTTTTTTTCCAAAAATTTCTTGATTTTGTCTGCCCTTCTTACGTCAATCGTTTTCCGTTTCCATAAATAAATTTAAATAATAACTTCATTACTCTCCCTCTCTCCTTTTTACAGGTTGCAAAACACGAGTAAAAAAAAACAAAAATACTTTTAATATTTAACACCTTTAATTAATACATTTTCAAACTTTTTGAAAAGTTCATGTGATATCCATATTATCTTTCTTCAATTTGAATTTCAAATAAAAAGGAAAGGATTATCGCCTTTAAACTCCATCATTTCTCTCTCTCTCTCTTTCCTTCCTGAATTATCTCAATGTCAGGGTTTATCATCGCAACACTATATCGCAAAAATAAATAATTTACCAAAAATGCTACGAGACCTCTTTTTTTTAAGAAAAATAAACTTTTTGATAAATAGACGTTCCTATTAAGGGACGATTATAGGGGACAAAAACATCAGCTCCATTTTATCCTTTCTCGCTTTATGGCAAAAGAATACTTTCATTTTATTAATTTATTTATTTTCAAGAAACATGTTGAATTTATAATTTGTTCGCCATAGCGCATTGATTATTATTTATTTATTTTTTTTATTTATCGGACTTGACTGCAGAGTAATTTTTTTTTTTTTTTTTTTTAAACATTCACACTTTTTTCTCATTCACACTCACACTCATACACACATTCACACAGTCTTGTCGGCAACTCAGGCCATATAAGACTTTTGACGATAACCGTTGTATTGAAAATATCTATTGGGGGTTCAGGCATTCTTATTTAAGCCATTTGGTATCAAAATATCAAAGTCGTAATAATTCAGATCTCGTATGTGTTAATCATAGATTGTGTTATATTATTGAAACAAATTGTAAAAAGAAATAGAAAATTGGAATATAGTTGGATGCTAAAATAGGGTTGGTAGATTCGGAGGCTGAATCGATTTTCGATTTTCGATTTTTAAAATCGAAACCAAATAATCGATTTTTAAAAAAATCGATTTTTGCCTTTAAAAAATCGATTTTAATCGATTTTCGATTTTTTTACAAAAAAATTTTTCGCTATGCCCATAAGTTGATTTTAAGGTTCTGCTTACGATTTTCAAGCGGTTTGTGGAACAAGAAAAATAGAACGTTGCATTGCTGATGCCCAAATCAATTTATTCAGTCTTTATAACTTCTTTAAAAATCAACACTTTTTTTTTATAAAAAAAAGATTCACACTTTTTTCTCATTCACACTCACACTACACACACATTCACACAGTCTTTTCGGCAACTTAGGCCATTTAAGAGTTTTGACGATAACCGTTATGAATATATATTATTATTTGGGGTCCAGGCATTCTTATTTAAGCCATTTGGTATCTAAATGGCTTAAATAAAATCATCTGATTGCCTGGGGTCCGAACCCGCGACTTTTGGTATACGAGGTTAGCAAGCTAACCTCTACACCTTACCCCGAGGGCTGAATTCAAGATTAAAATTTATAATCATGGGGAAATATTTATATTTTGTTACCATTGCAACCAATTCTCCTATCTTTCCTATGAAATACAAGAGTAAAGCGTACTTCAAAATGAAAATATACATTTTAAAGAGCATCTAAAAAATAATTGATTTTTTAATTTTTTTTCAAAATCGTTGGGGTTATTTTTAAGAAAATCAAAAAAACCTGAAAAAACTACCTCAGTAAAGTATTAGTACTTTTTGGCCGATTTTAATTAACAGCTTATTTTCTCGCTCCAGGGGGGGGGAGTATCTAACTTAAATATAAAATTCCAACCTCATAGCTCAATTCCTTCAAGCTTAAAATAGAACACAGACAGACATACCATGTCGCGAAAACCTCTTTCTTGGAAAATCGAAAATCGAAAATCGGCCGTCAAAAATCGATTTTTTCGATTTTTTAAAATACTGAATCGATTACGATTTTAATCGAAAATCGACACTCAAAATCGATTTTCGATTAAAATCGAAATCGATTCGACCAACCCTATGCTAAAACTTATTGAAATAAGAGAAAAAATTTTTTTATAATTAAAACACGTAAACATTTATTTATTGATAATATAACTGATCATCCAATTATTTATATTTTTAAACATAATAAAAAAATATTTGTAAAAGTTAATCTAACTGTACTTATAATAAGTAAAAAACAGGCACTTGACAAAATAGCAATGCTAGAGGTTCTGAGGAAGGCATGATTGCCGAAACGATGATATTGGCCTCCATCGTAAACCTCCTGCCCATAATTATCCATCTATTTTAAAAATCTACTACAGGCTGGGGGAAATAAAAGTAGTCTGGACGATTGGACATGAATGTGCCACGTGAAGCCGCATTATTTGTTCCATTTTCCTTCAAAAGTCGGTGGATTCGGAGCGTTACATTTCCTACATTTTCAATCCATTTGTGGGAGCATTAACTGAAGAGGAAAAGACCGGCAGTTATTCCCCACAGCACGGAATATTGCAATCTTGCTCAATGTTGACAATATTGGGAACATTGATGCAATATTGCAGCTCAAACAGCAATATTGCTAGTTTGGAATATTGCCGCTGAATGTTGAAGATTCACAATGTTTCTGCAACATTGTGAATATTTTGTGTGTGGGGTATACTTCCAACAGGATGAGTTAACTGCCGAACCATAGATCACATTCACAGAATCTTCATTCCTGACAGAGTTGTTAGCAGAGATCAGGCTCATCACGGTACTAGCTGGCCACCCAGGTCACCTAATCTACCAGTGTGCAATTATTTTATATGGTGAACCCTCATATTCTTCAACAACTTCAGCAGAACATTCCTGTTGAGATTGTAGCAATTCCATTAGTCCAGCCAGCTTCGATCTGCCTTCGGCTCAAAAGTGCCATGAAATGAGAAAAGCAGATTAGCGAATTCTCTTTTTCTTTGTAAACTGGAACTCTGTTTCCCGAGTCACTTTTATTTTCTCCTCCCTATATATTCAATGATTGTTTAAATGACGTCGCTCTCCATCTCTGAATCTTCTTCAGATGGTTGTTGAGACATCTCTATGTTTAGAGAAATTCGATTTAACGTTGATATTTAACTTATTAAAATGTTTAACATTTTTAATATAATTTTAATATCTTCCGATTCTTGGACCGTGTAGGGATTTGGTAGAAGAGATGCTGACGGGAAGTTAATGCTGTTTGAAATAATACTGGGATTTTCAAAGTAAATTTAACAAATATTATAACTATTGATAAAAAATAAAATAAATGGCCTCAGCTACCGAGGATGAAATTAAAAAAAATAATACAAATGTAAAACTACTATAGTTTTCCTTTGATTCAATAGATATTATTTTCTGAAGTCGAGTGACTGTCTGATTTGTTTAACCTGCAGCGGGTATTTTGAAAGGTAGTTGGATAAACAATGGCAAAGTTTATCCTTCATCCCCCAATGTTCATAAATAAATAAATAGAATGGACTTTACTAAGCCCTGGGGGTCCATTTCTCTGGATGAGTAGATCATCTCTGGTCTCTGTCTAAAAATTGATAAAAGGATAGGATCTATAATCCAAAAATCCTATCTAGGATGTGGATTTAGATCCAAATTTTGAAAATTGCATGGCTTTTCGATATTTTGTTTCGATTCCTTGTTGATTGGTGTTTTATGCGTAGGTCTTAAAAGATAGATAGAAAGAAAAAAAATAAAAATTCAAAATATCTGGCCATCGAATACTAGGTATGGGAAAAGGTGAAATCGCAGAAAGTCGATTTTCGAATCGACTTGAAAGAGTTTCAACTCGATTCTAAGAAGTCGATTATATTCAATTCAGTCAAAGTCGGCTTTTTAATAACTCCATAACATCTTGCTTGAGGAGATACTCAGGAAAGTAGAAAAATATAAGGGGGGGTTTATTTCTTTATTAAAGAACCCATAGCGACGTTTATTAACTATGCGACCATCTTCAGGGTTCAGTCAATAGAAAACGCACTTGATTTGTTTGACAGACACTTCATAAAATTCATTACAATCTATCAGATTTAATAAATTCAGGGCCAAAGTCAATATAACACTCTGGCCATGAAGATGGTCGCATTGTCGACCGAAACGTCGCTGTGGGTTCTTTAATAAAGAAATAAACATAGCTGCTCGGCCTTTTATTTTTCTACTAAAATAAATTTGAAAAGAAATTAAAATAAAAAAAACCCAACAAACTAAAAGTTAAGGAGCTCATAATATTAATTTTTAACGACTCTCTCTCTCTAATGAAATAATTAAAATTAACGTAAAGAGAAATACGAAAGTTATTATATTAATAAAACCCTTTTTCGATGCGGTGACCACAAAAAATTTAATAATTTTTTTTTTTTTTTTTTAATTCCACCGTAAAAACAATTTTTCAGCCTGGAAAGGAAATTCATCTGGTCATAACATGATATTTTATATTATTTTTTATTATTCTCTTAGACAATAAATTGAATATTTTCCAATTCAGCAATAAAATATTCTCGGCTCGTACCTTTTTTTTCTAATTTCAATAAAATATTTCGACGGACATAAAATGCAAAGGGCGAATATTGAAGCAGAGAGAGAGAGAGAGAGAGGTGCTGCTGCTCCCCCTCAAGAAGTTAGCGAACGTAATGATAGCTACATTGACCTACCGTGAATTAATGAAGATAATATCAGACTCTATTTCACTCCAACCCCCAAAAGGAAAAACCAAAAAAAACCCCCCCTGGGGGGGTTTTTTTAATGGGTGGTGGGGGGGGGGGGGGGGGGAAAAAAAAAAAAAAAAAAAAAAAAATTAGATTACATAATTTCACTCTCCTTCTTTTAAAGGGGAAATTTATTTCAATATAAATTTTTTATAAAGAGTAAAGTGTCCTTCAAACAACTTTTAGGGCAAAATGAGAAAATACTTTAAAGAGCATCTAAAAAATAGTTTATTTATGAATTCTAATGAAAATCGTCAAATTCAATTTTGAAATCGAAAAAAAAAAAAACTAAAAAAGTACATCAGTAATGTACTAGTACACTTTGGCCTATTTTGTTCAAAAGCTTCGTGTTAAATGCCAGGGGGGTACCTACCTTAAATATTCAATTTCAACCTGCTAGCTTTTTCCGGAGCACCTCTCCCCTCTCCCCCTAGCTACGCCACTGGCTACCACAAACGCAGTATTAATTAAGGATCTGTTGGATCTGGAGAAACATAAAATGACCATTTATTTATGTTCTTTTAATGCTTTTACAATCAGTAGCGTATCCAGGTGGGGCCGAAAGGGGGGCGCTCCCCCCCCCGCCCCTCGCGCATCCGGCTTTCCGGCTTTTTTTTAACTAAATTTCATAATAAATTCATTTTATATCACAAATCCGGAGAAAAATTACAAACGAAAAAGATCGAACGAGATTCGACTAAAAAAAAAAGGTCGAACGAAAAACGGCGCCCCAGATGAGCTTGACCCTTTCCGCCCTCAAAGGCTAGTTACGCCGCTGTTTACAATGTATATTTACTTTGTTCAAATCGAATTTTATGAATTAAAATAGTTAGTCTAAACTTAATATATAATAGCTCAAATAACCACTGTATGTTATTCACAATCTTAAGACTCATATCTTACCAAGGGCGGATACAAGAGGGGAGGGGTAAAGGGGGTGATTACCCCCCCCCCCTCGATATTTGAAAAAAAAAAAAAACTTTTTTTCGAAAAAAAAATTTATTTTTTATTACCGAAATTAAGAAAAAATAGTGTGCTGTGCGACGAATCCCACCAGATTACCTCCCCCCCCCCCCCCGAGAAACACCTCTTGATCCGCCCTTGTATCTTACTGAGTAATTAAAAAAAATTGGCATTGTTATCTACATCGACTTTGACCTAAAAGTGGATTTGAACATTGTTGCAAAAAATTTTGATAGAAACTGATTTTGGGTAGTTTTTTTGGTTATTTAAAAAGAATACCGGTATTACCACATACAGCGGTCGGGGCTGATTAAATACTATTGTAATTTTTTAATCTTTAATGAAATTATAAAATTCTGAAATAAAATCAACCCCTAAAAAGTAAAATAAATTTTGATTGATGCTAATTCAATCAATTTATTTTTTATTAAAGATAAAAATAGACTTTTTTTTATTTTTTTAAAAAGATAAATTTATATAATTTATAAACATTTTAGTATTATCTGACATTTTAGACATATGCAATCAAAATCTCAAGGGAGGTGGAACAATACCCCCTTCTCCATTTAATACCTCCCACCAGCGCCATCAGATAATTTGATTTTATCGTTCATTCTATTTCGTTTAATCGGAAAGCATTTTGGATTATAATATCGATATTCAAATGGAATTTAGAATATCTAAATATAAATTAGAAGAGACACCTTGAACATTCTGGATTCTATTTTCCGTATAATAATAATATAGGCCTCGTGTGTGCCCTGTATAAACACACACACACACACACACACACACATACCCTATTAAAAAACGACACACTCATTTAAATACGGATAAAAATTAATTTCAATGGTGTTCAAATGAAATTTGCATAATTTCACTGGAAATTACTCATGTGTACAAAATAATGGGTTTTTGCCTGCCATCTATTGACATGGAGAGAAGTTGGAATATATCTAAAAGTTTAAAGTTCATTTAAATTTAAAATAGGATCAATATGATAAATAAAAATACAAATAATAATAATAATTGAATATTTGACGAGAACATCTATTTAAAAAAATGCCTGGACCCTAATATATATAAATTCATAAATAACGGTTATCGTAAATGTCTTATATGGCCTGAGCTACCGAAAAGACAGTGTGAATGTGTGTGTGAGTGTGAGTGTGAATGAGAAAAAGTGTGAATGTTTAAAAAAAAAAAAACATCTATTTAAACAAAAAATAATAATAACAATAATAATAACACTAGTCGACAAGGTTTTTTTCACAAAAAATCTGATTAGTGAATCTAGTGCATTTTTTTCATCCTGCATTCAGATATGTAGTTAAAAATTTTCCATCAGGCACAGTTTTAAAGACAGGGGCGTATATAAGGGGGGGGGCGAGGGCCGCCCCCCCCCCCCGAAATTTCCCAAACACATTTACTTATATAGGGATATACAGACATCAGCGCAACAAATTTTTCCGCAGGATGGACAACTTTGGTTCCGCAATAGAAAAAAAAATGTTCCGCAAAAAATTTCGAGTGAAAAAAAGTATAGTTTCTTAAAAAAAATTTTTCCACATTTCCCCCCCCCCCCCCCCCGAAAAAAATTTCTATATACGCCCCTGTTTAAAGATATAGAGAAAAATAGATTTTAATAGTAAATGTGCTCTAAAACGGCTTTTATTTAGAATGTTCAAATTATTTTTAACGCGATACCTCGTAAAAATGTGCAGATAGTTTTAATTCATATATATTTTAAGTTTCAGCCAAATCGGAGGTCATTTAGACGTGCCTCAAACGGCTTAAAGTTTAGAAAAATAGAAATTTTCAAGATTTTTTTTGCTTTGGTCACCCCTAATACAATTTTAGATATCCCTGAAAGCAAAAAACATATATTTACGATATTCTTTAGTTCTTTGGCTTTCTAAAAATCATTCATTTGTAAATATCTGTTAATTATTAACGAAATTATTAACAAAAACGTCAGCAAAGAAAAAACACAAGTACACTCACTGGTCGAAAAAAATGGACTTCAATTGAATTAAAAATCCTGTCCACGAGAAGCTAATGTATCCTCTCTAAGTATCGGGTCACGGGTCCTAACTTTATTATATAGGCCTATTATTAAAAAAAAAATATTTTTAGAATCTCATATCTTTCTTTATACTTGTAAAAGAACAAGAAGTCCATTGTTTCGACCATTGAGTGTACTGGTGTTTTTTCTTTGGTGACGTTTTTGTTAATAATTGATGGATATACTCATTTTGAAGTTCTCTGAGTACAAAAAAGTGGTTTTCGCAACATGATCTGTCTGCTGTGAACAAAATATCTCAAGAACGAAAAGAGCTTGAAGAGGAAGTTGAAATTTTATATTTAAGTTAGACACCCCCCTAGAGCGTAAAAACAGGCTTTTGATCAAAATCGGCCAAAAAGTACTAATACTTTAGTGATGTACTTTTTCAAATTCGCTTCAACGATTTTGATTAAAATTCAAAAATCAATTATTTTTTAGATGCTCTTTAAAATGTATATTCTCATTTTCCATTGACAATTATTTGAATCCCACTTTACTCTTGTACTTCATAGGAAAGATTGGAGAAATTGTAACAAAATATAAATATTTTTCTATATTTATATATTTTACATCTTGAATTCTAACTAATGTAGGCCCTACTGCCGGAAACTAAATATATATCGACACAAAAAATCTGGTGCGACAGCCACATCAGTTTTTTACTTTCTCGTACCCTATATATGAAATATATAGAGAGAGAAAGTATTGCGATCATGTCAAAAATTCGATGTCGAGATTTTGATGGATCTTCATGTTTTGAGGTCCCCTGAGTCCAAAAAAGTGGGTCCCGAAATTGGTCCGTGTGTGTGTGTTGTGTGTGTTGTTGTGTGGGGTGGTGTGTGTGTGTGTGTGTGTGTGTGTGTGTGTGTGTGTGTGTGTGTGTGTGTGTGTGTGTGTGTGTGTGTGTGTGTGTGTGTGTGTGTGTGTGTGTGTGGACAGATTTTTAGCATGAAGGAGTTGAGCTAGCGGATTGAAATTTTATATTTAACTTACGTACCTTTGAAGAATCTCAAAATAAGCTTTTGAACAAAATCGGCCAAAAAGTACTAGTACTTTACTGATGTACTTTTTCAGTTTTTTTCGATTTTCTCAAAATTCCCTCCAAGGATTTTTTTTTTAAATTCATAAATGAACTATTTTTTAGATGCTCTTTAAAATGTATATTCTCATTTTGCAGTTGAAATCTTCTGAAGACCACTTTACTCTTGTTCTTCATAGGAAAGATAGAAATGGTTGCCATGGTAACGGAATTTAAATCTTTTTCTTTTTATTAGATTAAAAATCAATTATTATTTAAATTCCCATTTTTTTTAAATTTATTTGTGTCTTTAATTGTTTCAAAGAAAACATATATGTCTCTCTCTCACTTGCAAACATTATCGTCTCTCTCTACTCTTTTTAAATTCCCTTTCCACCTTATCTTCGCATAGGAACAATGTTAATTTCCTATAGGGATTTGTATGTTAATTTCGATTCAAAAGGGGGTCCCCTTTAGAACTTTTTAGGCATTTAAAATTTTTTTTTCCAATTCTTATGAAATTTTGTATTTATTTACGAATCTATATTGTGTATAAAATGTCCAAATATGAGATTAAAATTTTGAAAAATAACCATAGTTTATTTCAAGCAGTCAACATTTAAAATGCAAGTTTGAAACTAAGTTGCTATCGGAAACTAAATATATCTCGACACAAAAAATCTGGTGTGACCAGCACGGTGCACAACTTTCTCTTACCGAAGGGTAAGAGAAAGTTGTGTGCTGTGCGCCAGTCACACCAGATTTTTAAATTTTAATGGCTAAAGCAGTTTATTTTTAAAAGTTTTTCTGAACACCAATTAAACTTTCAATCTAAAAATATATATTTCTGCTGTAATTAATAATTCACTGGGGAATCGATACATGTCGGCCGATCATTCTCCCTTGTGAAGTAATTAGATGGTTAGTTAGTGTTAGGGCTTGGGAATGGGTAAGGGGCAGGGGAGGGGGTGGGGGTGGGGTGGTGCGTGCTTGAAGTAAAATCAACCCTCGAGGTCTGTCTATCTGTCTATCAAACGGATGAGGGTTTGTCTGCGGAAGAGATAAGCCCCAGCAGAACCACCCTAGACTAAAACCACAACCACACACACCACCTGCCAACTCAACTAGTCTTCAGTTCTTCAAGTGGCCATGAAAGGATGAATAAAAAAAAAGAAAAGAAAAGAAAAAATATTTATTTTCCACTTATCATCAATCCATGTCGCAATAATGCCAATTTTATAATGCTAAAAAAAAGTGTATTTAGTCATCATCTTCACGGCACCGCTACAGTTTCAAAATAATTATCCTAAGGATTTTAATGACTCGCCTAACCTTTCAAAATTGATTCAAAATCCTCAATCTGAAACCCTTTCGGCCTTGTTTGATTTTGTCAGAAGCAACCAAATTTTGCTCTGTATATTATGTTATTTTATTAATGTTTTTGCTATAATGTTTTTGTTATATATATTTTTCATAAGATGTATTTTCTACTTTGGCTATTCTTATAATGTTTTTATTATGTTATTGCTATTTTGTTTTTTGTATTCATGTTTTTGTATTTATATTGTTATGGCGGGAAAGCCAAAACAAAAAAATAAAAAAAATTATCCTACGGATATTGTCCTCCTCCTCTTCCTACGTTCATTTCTAGTTAGTGAACTAATCCTTATTTTTGGTTCCTCGCGGTACCTTTTATCCGTCCTCTTCTATGCTAGGGAGGATGTACTAGTTGAGGAGGGACTCCCTCAGCACCGGCGTGTAACCGATTTACGTTCCTTCCACAGGACGGGATGTCACAGCAACTCTCTCTTTTCCATATATTCTAATAAAGAGAATTAAGGAAAATATTAAGAAAAGTATTTTCATTGAAATCAGAAGAATACAATTTCAAACCAATGTTGACGTTTCGGTTCGGATTGGGATTTTAAATCTACTCCGCTCCTATATGGAAATATTTTTCACCTAAAACTCCGCTATCTGTGTGGTTTTGAATGCTTGAGGTATGAAGTATTCTACGCACATCCACTAATCGATGATATTTTCTTGTCTTCTTATATCAAACTGGAGGGATGTGGCTGTGAGATATCAGTAAGTGAGATTTGGAGGACATCAGCCAAGAAGGTAGCCTCTATTTAATGAAACAGACTCCTCTAACAAAACGTTTCGGCTAATTTTAATTACGCCATCTTCATTTGTTGTAACCAATGTAAATATTTTTATTCAGCTACAACAACTGAAGATGGCGTAATTAAAATTAACCGAAACGTTTTGTTAAAGGAGTCTGTTTCATTAAATAGAGGCTACCTCCCTGGCTGATGTCCTCAAAATCTCACTTACTATTCTTATATCAAATTCGTATTGTAATTGTATTCGAATCTCTTTCTGTTTTGAGATTAATATTCATCAATTTGTAAAATAAAAACTTTGTCAACACGATGTGTTTTTAAAATACATAAAGACATTATTATTATTTATTTATATATTTATTAATAACCCCAAGTATTAAAAGTAGACTTTTGAGAAAATTCATTGTACGTATTTTTGCTGTATAGTTCGTTAATCTCCATCTGTTTCTCTCGAGATCTCCACAATTAGAAACAATTTTGAATCGAAAAGATTACAGAGAAGGAAAGGTCAGGGAGTAATTTCTCCATCGAAAAACAGCTTATAATCATATAAGCTTGACAAAGGGGAATTTTTTGGGGGAAAATTTACTTCAAGGTATCACTTTTTGAGATTTTAAGAATTATTATATTCATTGGACAAAAAATGCAAAACAACTTGTATTATTAACTAATGTCAACTCTTGTTATGTATATAAAATTTAAATATGCTCTTTGAAGGCTGAAGATGGCCGAAAAGTTCCAATAAAGAGTTTTTATTTGTTTCAACAATTCTGGCAACAGAGTAGTTCAACCAGCCAGATCGTTGCTGTTAAACATGACAGAGTTTTGGACAGGTGGCCCTGAAAAAAAAGGCGTGTGAAACGTCCACCGGTAGCTATCGGTATTTATAAATAAATAAAGACCCTCAATGCTCTGAGAAGCCAAAAAGAGGATAGGAAATATAAAATAATACACTAGGTTATTAGTTTCAATTTATTTTATTGACTTAATACGTATTTCGACACTATTGGTTTCCGAAGATGACACACATAGTGTCGAAATACGCATTAAATAAATAAAATGAATTGAAACTAATAACCTAGTGTACAATTTTATATTTCCTATATGACTATGTTTCAACTAGTGCCAAAAAGAGGAATTAAAAAAAAAACAACATCCTTTGAAATGTCTAATATCATTATTAGAAGGCTTTTAAATGCATCAATTAACACGTGTCTAAATATTTTCCTCTCACTGTCTTTTTATTTTATTTATACAATGGTTTCTGTGTGTTTTTGTTTAATTATCTAAATAAAAAGCTAACGTTTGTAAAGTTTGTAATTTTAGAATATTTAATTACGGCTCTTGACAACTGAGCATTCAAACACGATAGGCTATATTTGATTTAAACAAATAAAAACTGCTTAGAAGAAAGGAGAAACAAATAGAAATTAACTTATTCATTTGCTAAAATCTGTAAGTAAATTATAACTAATAATTTATTTTTATATTTCTCTTCTACAAAGCATCCATTATACAATTAGATAGATTCGTGTAAAAAAGTCGACTCTGATTTTAGTAAAGAATCGATCTTCTATTATAATTAATCGACTTTTTAGAATCGAGTTAAAATTCTTTCAAGTCGATTAGAACCGATTCTCACTGGACGACTTCGACTTTTTTCTTACAATACTTAGTACTAGTAGTAGTTACCTATCCAATGGTAATATAGTTTGTAACGTTTTCATTGATTGACTTTCATCTTTCTTTTAAAATCTACACATAACACATCAATCAACACTCTTTCTAAAAGATCGGTTAGTGATGATATGTGTCATTATTAATTACTCAATTTTAATATTTTAATGTTTTATTTTCGTACTTAACATAAACATTTTTACATTAACTTCCTCATATCACTTACAATTCCTGGATAGAATATTCTTTTATAAAAATATTGAAAACAATATTTGTGTGGGTTTTTATTTAATAAAATGTTTAAATACTTAAGTTTTTAAAAAGTCGACTTTCAGAAATGATTAATCGATTCTCCTTAAATGGTGTTGCTGAAGTTGGTTTATTTGAGAAAGAAAAGGCTATATTTTCAGCAATTTTTTATTAGTTAGCAAGGCAATAATTCCAAATATTTCGGAGACCTATTGGCACTCCTTCTTTGGTGGATTTCACCTCATTCACCACATACGGCCCTTACAATTAAAACGCTTGGAAGCGACCATGTTATACGTCCAGCAATTCTTAATCATTTTGAACAAGGAGGGCCGATAGGTCTCCGAAATATTTGGAATTATTGCCTTGCTAACTAATAAAAAAATGCTGAAAATATAGCGTTTTTTTTCTCAAATGATTAATCGATTTCGAGAATCGAAACATATTTCGATTCCAAAATCGAATATTGACTTTTCGAGCTCCTTTTCCATACCTTTTCGTGTGTGTTTACAGTGCTAACAATCCCACAAAATAAATTAAGTTTATTCAATCTTGATAATTATTATTATCTGGATTAAGATTTCAAAAATTCTACCGAGACTTTTTCACTTGCGTTTATTTGCTTTCTGCATAATATTTATTTTTCTTTTTACTGACTATTTTCAAAATGACAAAATAAATTTCCAAATTAGATTAACAACACAAAATACCTTCTCTTTTTTTTTTACTTTTACTATCATACAAAATTTATTAGAATGAATTTGTCTTAGGAAATACAAAAGCTACTTTTATAGCTGCTGTGGTCTTTTTTACGACAAGGAGAGGATAATGCAAATTTTATTCCTTAACCACCAAACGCGTATGAACCTCTCTCCCTCTTCTTCCCTATCTAACTAGTCTAGTAACGAAACTAGTAAAATTTTAAGCAAATTTACTTTATAACCAACCTTATTTATTTTAAGGGTATTTCTATTCAAATAATTAATTTTCTAGTACTAAAAATATTAATGATGGTTTATATAAAATTCAAAGTAAAACAGAAAGTGTAAAATAAAATTTAAAAGAAAAAAAATAAGAACAGAGATTAATACAAAGTCAGTCTTATATAAAGGCGGCTACACACGTAACTGCAAGCTTAACAAGCATGCATGTGCAATCTTTTTGTACAAGCAAACTGTAGCGTCTGTAGGAGAATTTTACGCAAGCATTTTAATTGTGCAAGCCGCTTGATGCTCGATTGAATTTTAATCATTGACAAGCATATTTGAGCAAGCAAAACTCGGCCATTTTATAGACGTCTTGACATTTGATATTTATTTATTATATATTAAATCATTTAAAATTTCAATTTAAATATTAATATTTAACTTATTGTGTTTCTGTTTAAAGCAAGTGAGTATTTCTTGTTATCTTCGAATAAATAACCTTCCGAGTTTTACATTTTTAGGTTAATTTTTGGCGTAACTGTTACTTGCACAAGCATGCATGTGCCGTGTGGTGTCTTTGGGCAAGCTGGTACTAAAAGATTGCACATGCATGCTTGTCTAGTGTGTAGTTACGTGTGTAGCCATCTTAAGGTCTTATTTTATTTTATTTATTTTTTTTTTTGATGATGGAATCAATACGGTGATTTGCATCGAAAGCCGAAGTTGGTTGGCTAAAATTGGACAAGTAGCAAGCAATCTTTGAGAGATCAGAGAGCCTTGCCTTAACGATCTAGGGAAATTGCCTTCAGCTCAGCAGCGCCTGATTGATATGCAACCACATCTAAACTCATGTATATATGATTTAGAACTATATAAGGAGCCCCGGGTTTGGCGTAGTAAGTAGCGTGCCTACCTCCTATACCAAACGTCGCGGGTTCGGACCCAGGCAGTCCGATGATTTTATTTAAGCCATCTGGATACCAGATGACTTAAATAGAAATGCCTGACCCCACAATAAATATATTCTCTACAACGGTTATCGTCAAAAGTCTTATATGGCCTAAGTTGCCGAAAAGACTGCATGAATGTGTGTGTGAATCTGAGTGTGAATGAGAAAAAAGTGTGAATGTTTTTAAAAAAAAAAAAAAAAAAAAAAAAAAAAAACTATATAAGGAGCAAAAAATTTAGTTTTTTTAGTATATTATTATATCTTTAAGGAATAATTAAACATATTTAATGTTTGACTTCTTTTTGTTCTTTCTTTGCAGATGGAATTCTTTTTTTGACGATTATTCTCTTCACACTTTACTCTAAGAAAAATAGGAGAAATGGCTCCCATGATAACAAAAAATAAATATTTCCATGTTTATAAATTTTATATCCTGAATTCTAATATATCGGCCGAAACTAAATATATCTCGACACAAAAAAACCTGATGTGACAAGTAGAGAACCTTTGGTAAGAGAAAGTTGTGTGCTGTGCGAGCAGCCACACCAGATTTTTTCAATTAATATGGTGAGTTTCCTACAAAATTTTTATTATTAAACTATATCTTTTATTTATAATTTGTTCAATGATTTGTTTTTAGATCGGTATCACTCAACAGGGAAGAGGAAGGGTTCATCAAAGAAGTGAAAGATATCTCGAAATAATTAAGGTAAATTCTTTAAAAACTGTAGGCTACCAACCTAAAAAAAATATATATACTTTATTAAATATAATTTTTTTTTTTTTTTTTTTTTGCATTTATTTGAAATGACACATGAATTTAGATTAAAATTCAAAAAAAAAATCACTTATTTTTTTTTAGATTCTCTTTAAAATGTATATTCTCATTTTGCACTTGAAATCTTTTAAAGATCACTTTACTCTTGTATTTTTTTTTAAAATGCTCATACGTTTTTCACCCTCACACTCACACACACTTTTTTCTCATTCACCCTCACACTCACACAGTCTTTTCGACAACTCAGGCCATTTAAGACTTTAGACGATAACCGTTGTAATTAATAGACTATATATATTGTGGGTTCAGGCATTTCTATTTAAGCCATCTGGAATCCAAATGGCTTAAATAAAATCATCGGACTTATTCTACTTCATATGAAAGATATGAGAAATGGTTGCAATATTAACAAAATATAAATATTTTCCCATGTTTATAAATTTTACATCGCCCTCGGGGCATGGCGTAGAGGTTAGCGTGCTAACCTCGTATACCAAACGTCGTGGGTTCGGACCCCAGGCAGTCCGATGATTTTATATAAGGCATTTGGATACCAAATGGCTTAAATAAGAATGCCTGGACCCCAATATGTATATTAATAAATAACGGATATCGTTTAAAGTCTTAAATGGCCTAAGTTGCCGAAAAGACTGTGTGAATGTGTGTGTGATTGTGAGTGTGAATGAGAAAAAAAAAAAAAAATTACATCGCCCCCGAGTTTTGCGTAGTAGGTAGCGTTCCTACCTCCTAATACCAAACGTCGCGGGTTCACACCTCAGGCGGACTGCCTTACAACGGTTATCGTCTAAAGTCTTAAATGGCCTAAGTTGCCGAAAAGACTGTGTGAATGTGTGTGTGAGTGTGAATGAGAAAAAAGGGTGAATGTTGAAAAAAAAAAAATTATATCTTGAATTCATATGTGCAGTGCGTACGGCACATCGGAAACTTCATTCTGTATATAGACACAAATAATCTGGTGTGTCAAGCACAGAACACAACTTTCGATTACCGAAGGTAGAAAACGTTGTGTGCTGTGCGACCAGTCATACTAAATTTCTGAGACTCATAATTACTATAACACACCAAAAATAAAACAATCGAGGCTTTCGTCTATAATTGCCTGTACTCTTCAGAAATTGTTTGAAATACTTCTCAGCCAAACGTTTAAATTAAATAATTTAATTGCAAAATTGAATATACTCTCTCTTTATTGTTTTTTTATTTTGATTAAAAACATTCTGTTATTAAATAAATTTATAAAATGAAATTTAATTATTTGATTCAGTTAAATATTTTATTATTTTATTTGCCTAAATTAATTCGGCTGAATGATTTGTCTGATGGGGGATAGGGAGGGGGAGGGGGTGGGGGGAGGGGTGTAGTGGGTGAAGGGGGAGGAATATTTATTTAATCAACAAAGTTTTATTTATTATATTGAAACCATATATAAATAAAAAATAAAAATTTCGAATTGATGGATGCATTAACCTGATGGATATTTTGCATGCATGTGACATGCTTACTCTGCTTTACTTTGAATGGAGGAAATGGAATATTTATCCTCTTTTGGTTGAATTTGAATACAGAATTGAGTCAATCGTCTGCTCTTGGATTTCAATTAAATATGACTTTATTAGAAAAATGAACTAATCATTGGACTTAGGGAATGTAAAATTGAACCCTCTTTCTACTTTTTAATTCCCTATTTGAACCTCAAGAGAGGGAAGAAACCGTTTGACGAAATCCAAATCCATTTCAATTGGATTAAATTCCCTTTGGATCGTAGTTTGTTTGGTCCACAAAAACATTCCGATGCTAATTAAAAAAATTCAGGGAAGCTTATAAAATGTTAGGTCAGAAAGAGAGAAAGAGGGAGGGAGAGAGGGTAAGATACAATCAAATATTTGAAATGGAGTTCAAGGATCCGCCAATTTGAATAAATATCCTACTATCAATCAAAATTTATTCAATTATATTTCCTTTTAGTTTGATAGAGAAGTGATTCTTAATGTAAATTGAGACAGGACTTTTCAACAATCAAATTCAGAAAATCTCACGACCTTCATATAATTAACATCTTGAATAAATGACACAATTGTAATTATTAGACATTTTTGGCGTCAATCTGGGCTTGATATTTATTAGTAATTTGTAATGCAAATTAACTATAAAATTCAATTGACTTTGTTTAACTATTTATATAAAAATTGAAACGCTTCGGTCACCGCCTCTTCCTCAGTTAGTGTTTGCTTTTCAAAGTTAATACACCACCTGAGTGTCCGATACGTCTATAATTAATTACTAATTAATATAAACCACGATAAATGCCAAAAATGTCTTTTATTACAATCGTGATTGCTTAAATCATTTAATACAATATTTTTATGAACAATGGCAGAAGGTGGCAGCCAGGGAGAGGTGTCTCTAAATCAATGAAACTCCCGCGACGTTTCCCCCCAAATTTATTCGACCATCATCAGGCAATTGGGAGTTGTCACATGTAAATTACTATATTTATTCATATGTTGATTCAGACTTGTTAATAACTTTTTAAATTATAATTTAATAAGTTAAAATGTCAACATATGAATAAATATAGTAATGTATAGTGAGGGACAATATTAAGACCCACCCATGTGTTTTCTACATGTTGTTATTGCATTGTTTTTATAAAAGAAAATGAAAATCTTTAATGGAAATTTTCTAGGTTTGAACCATGAAAGTTTCCATTAAAAAATATATAATATTTTTTATAAAAACAATGAAATAATCACAAGTAGAAAACGCATGGGTGGGACTTAATATTGTCCCTCACTGTACATTTACATATCAAAACTCCCAATTGTCTGATGATGGACCGAAATGTCGCGGGAGTTTCATTGATTTAGAGACACCCTTCCTGCCACCTTCTGCCATTATTCAAATATATCAATCACAGCCACTTCCACACTTGAGAAATATTAATTTATTACTAGAGGGTAGCACCAAATGTGAAATTAGAGCTATTGTTTTTTCTTTACTTAGTTATTTTATTTGCTTGTTTCAACTATCCTCAGACATGGAACCGAAACGTCAGATAAAATAAACAAAGAAAAAACTATAGCTGCAATTTCTCATTTGGTGCTACTTTTTATCAATATTATACAATTGCGTTCTACATTATTAATTTAGAAAATCGAAAACAATCAATCTCTTTGTGTTTGTTCATTTATTATTGTAAACCAATGTGTTGATTCTGCTAACCGTCTGATTAAACATTCCATGCAACAATATCTAGTACAATTCAAAAATCAAATATCTTTTCTCTAATTCTTTCACATAATCTTTGTGGTGGCGAGCTCTCCATTGCTAGCCACCAGCATTTTCTTTCTATGAATAATAAAGACAGATCATTTCCATAAAATTTCTAGAGAAAAAAAAAATTAATAACACAAACATGAAACAATAAAATATAAATAAAATAAAGTATAGAAAGTATTAAAGTCAAAGTTTCCCTTCCAAGTTATTTGTTAACAACTTAACAAGTTTATATAAATATATACGTATATACAGACTACTATATTGATATTTATATCAAAAGATAAAACTTTTTATTTTATTTATTCATTCGAGTCTTAAATTATTATTGCAAAAAAAAAAAAAAAAAAAAAAAAAAAAAAACTGAAAGAAAGAGAAATAAATACAACAAAGCGAAGGGAGACGTTGTCGAAAGTTTTGTTATTATTATATAGCCTTAGCCCTTATATTATATTAGGAAAACTAATCATAAACTTACATCATTTATTTTCATTATCAGGGGAAATTTCGAACATTAGAAGAGAGAAGGAATAAATGAATCAATGAATATTCAGGTAGCGGAGTTTCAAGCAAACTGTAACTTGGAAATATTAATATCGTTTATTCTCTCGGCCTGTGTGTACGTTTGAGATTTATTCATTATTTTATTTTATACGAATTTGAGGGCAAGAAAAATATTCCGGGAATAATGTAAGCTGAGATAAGACGTTTAAATTCAAGGGATTATTTCCCAATGAGAAGTAAGCGAGATACCAGGACCGCAAGGCTGTGTAAAAAGGACATGACTAATTACCCATCTAGCAGTCTAGATAAAGCGAAATAGTAGTCTCTACTATTAAATAATAGTCTGTCCGGTCTGAGAATGTCAAAAGTTTTACGTTCATCTAAAACTGAAAGGACAAAAATCTACAAACTTTATTATTCGTAAAGAAGTTGCTGTTGCGGTATTACTGGGCTTTTTCTTTTTTCTGGCTTCAAGCTATCTGCTCCCAATCCTATTGCTTCATGTTGAAAATTCAATCTGGCTTACAAGGAGTCCCCACGGGTGGTGGGTCACCGATTTTTTCAAACTCATAGGATTTGAAGATTAGTATCTGGACATCAATTTCCTAAAGCAGTACGAAGAATACTCAAGAAAATTGACTTTGAAGACTATCAAGATTTCCGAGTTCTATAAGTTTGAATAATTTTGTTTATATTTAAACAGTGGAGTCGCTAGTTCGATTCTTGTTGGGGACATTTTTTTATTTCAAATCACTATCCGTATATACAGTATCTCTCATATTAACATTTATAAAATTGAAATTAAATTAACAAATATTTTTTCAATATAAATTAACATCTTTTATTTTTAATTAACACTCGCTACTACAGTTTTCACCGCCGTTTTGTTTGGTCGACTAAAGCTTAGGCCATATAAGACTTTAGTCGATAAAACAAAACGGCGGTGAAAACTGTAGTAGCGAGGGTTAATTAAAAATAAAAGATGTTAATTTATATTGAAAAAATATTTGTTAATTTAATTTCAATTTTATAAATGTTAATATGAGAGATACTGTATATACGGATAGTGATTTGAAATAAAAAAATGTCCCCAACAAGAATCGAACTAGCGACTCCTTGTTTACAAGACTGTTGCGCTTACTCTCTCGGCTACCAGACACTGTTTACATATGAACAAAATTATCCAAACTTATAGAACTCGGAAATCTTGATAGTCTTCAAAGTCAATTTTCTTGAGTATTCTTGAGTAGTGCATGGTACTGCTTTAGGAAATTGATGTCCAGATACTAATCTTCAAATCCTATGAGTTTGAAAAAAATCGGTGACCCACCACCCGTTGGGACTCCTTGTTAGAAAAAATACAAAATTCTCACATTGTCAGTTCTCGCTAGCAAGCCCATCATTTTGAGAAGCCCTAATGTAGAGAATTCAAATCCTCAGAATTTTTGGATAAAATGCTCCTGTACCTCTCTAGTCCTAATCATGCTTATTCAGATGATTATTTCAAGGGAGATTAAACCACTACTGAATTCTTAAGGCTTGGCTCACAAGTAACAGGACAGTCAAGAAAAGCAGCCAGCCATTGAGGCTCACTTCGTTTTATTTATTCGTTCGAAATGGAGATCAAAGTTATGTATGTGTTATCATAACGATTTTAGATTTATAAAACAAAAACTAAAAAGGCCGCGTATTCTTATTTTAAGCCGGAATATAAAAGTGTAACTAACCGGAGTTTAATGTATACAGTATAATCTTCTTTTTTCTACTGGCTCTGAGGGGGATTTCAAAATTTTCTGGGGCAGGAGATATGTCCCTTTTAAAAAAATAAATTTCCATTCTCGCAAACGGCGTTTGAGATCAGCCATATTCAATTATCTGCTTGCTAGTTTCGATGCTGAGCAGCCCCCTCGTGTGCTTCTGGCCTAACTCTAAATGAATTAATCAAAAATCCATTCGAGTTGGTCATTTAGGTATCCTACCTTCCTATAATCAAACACGAATAATCAAAAAGTCTTTCCTTTATTCCCGAGAGAAAATTCACAAGATGAAAAAAACAAACAAAAACAAATTGTTCCATTTGTTTTAGAAATTGAAATATTGATGACATTATAAAAAAATAAATTAAAATCTACAATATTCGAAATCGAATGAAATCATCCTAGATAAATAAATAGATTAAACTCGTATAGATTGCCTTTTCTCTAATCTTATTATCCCATGCAATCCCAATGTCATATATCCGTTCTCTAATACAATAAACAATCTGATATAAATCCAAATTATTCTAAGGGATATAAAATTTTAAATCAACAATAATTAAAAATCTGGTGTGACTGGCGCACAGCACACAACTTTCTCTTACCTTCGGTAATCGAAAGTTGTGTTCTGTGCTTGTCACACCAGATTTTTTGTGTCGACATGTATTTAGTTTCCGACAGTATGGTACATTCGATTTTCAAGATGTAAAATTTATAAGTATGGCAAAATGTTTATATTTTGTTACCATGGCAACCATTTCTCCTATCTTTTCTATGGAGTACAAGAGTAAAGTGGTCTTCAGAAGATTTCAATCACAAAATGAGTATATACATTTTAAAGAGAATCTAAAAATAATTGATTTTTGAATTTTAAAAAAATCGTTGGAGCAAATTTTGAGAAAATCGAAAAAAACTGAAAAACTACATCAGTAAAGTACTAGTACTTTTGGGCCGATTTTGTTCAAAAGCTTCGTGTCACGTCCCATGGGGGTGCCTAACTTAAATATAAAATTTCAACCTTCTAGCTCTTTTCGTTCTTGAGATATTTTGTTCACAGACACACACACACACAGACACACAGACACACAGACAGACAGACCATGTCGCGAAAACCACTTTTTTGGATTCAGGGGACCTCAAAACGTGAAGATCCATCAAAATCTCGACATCGAATTTTTGACATGAAACCAATACTTTCTCTCTCTATATATTAACATATATATAGAGGTACGAGAAAGTAAAATTTATTATTATAAAATAGCAACTAATGATTAGTTTTAACTGGCCGGATCAGGTTTTAAAGAAAATCTCTCCTTATTATGGGCGTTTTTAATTATAGACCGCATTATTTATTAAAAATATAAATACTGTACAACGTTTCGACTGTTTATTCTACAGTCGTTTTTAAGTACTGTGCGTTTGCTCCGACTTAAGTGAACTATCCTCTAAAGGACCGTTACGTGCATTTTATATGCAACGACGTCAGCGCTATCTACAGTCATTCCCATTAAGTTAGACACAAACATCAAAGCAAGTGTTTGCATTGATATTTGTGTCTAACTCATAGGCGTAGCCAGGGGAGGGGTTTGGGGTTCAAACCCCCCTCCCTGGGATCCAAGCCATGATTAGATATTTAAGCTCTATAATACAAATTATATTTCATATAGGGTAAGAGAAAGTAAAATATAATAATTTACTCTAGCTAAAAAAAAACCAAAATGATTTATAAATATCCTAAAATAATTTTAAATTTTTGAAAAATTTTTCTTGAACTCCTCCCCCCAACAAAAGTTTCTGGCTACGCCAATGGTCTAGCTTCATGGTAATGACTGTAAATGGCGCTGACGCCATTGCATAGAAAATGCACGTAACGGTCCCTTAGAGATTAGTTCACTTGAATCGGAACAAGCGCACAGTACTTGAAAAAGATTGTAGAATAAGTAGTCGAAACGTTGATATCTCTACGGATTAATAAAAAGGTTCTGAAGATGATAATGTTACACGTCGAAACGACGTTTTGTGATTTGTGAGAGTTTTGAAAATTTGTTTTGTTTAGGCAATCATTCACAATTTAATCTGATTATTCATTAGCATTCATCATTACCATAAACTCAGAAACAAAAAAATAAAAATAAATCCACCAAATTTTATGTTCTTAAAAAAAAAAAAAATAATAAAAAATTTTATTAACCCCAAAAATGAAATAATTTAATTAAAACGAGAGGAAATTCAAACTGAGCGAAAATAATATTAAATTAAACATGATAATTAATAATATAATAATATTATTTTTATTATAAAATGACCATTGTCATAATATACTGTGCAGTATATAACAAAATGCAATATAATTCAATATTTTTTTTTTTTTTTATTATTATTAATTTGACGTGTGCGTTTCAAATTTAATTTGAATTTTATTAAAAGATGAGTTTCATTAAAATTAATATTTTATAATTATTTATAATTAGAGATTAAAGTGTCCAATTATTTATTTATTTATTTATTGCCTGCATCAGCCCAAAAAAATCAAATAAAATATAAAATATCTGGTGTTACTGGTCGCACAGCACACAACTTTCTCTTACTTTCGGAAGTGTGCTTGTCACACCAGATTTTTTTGTGTCGAGATATATTTAGTTTCCCATAGCACCTTAGTTTCAAACTTGCATTTTAAATGTTGACTGCTTCAAATAAACTATGGTTATTTTTCAAAATTTTAATCTCATATTTGGACATTTTATACACAATATAGAATCGTAAATAAATACAAAATTTCATAAGAATTGGAAAAAAAAATTTTAAATGCCTAAAAAGTTCTAAAGGGGACCCCCTTTTGAATCGAAATTAACATACAAATCCCTATAGGAAATTAACATTGTTCCTATGCGAAGATAAGGTGGAAAGGGAATTTAAAAAGAGTAGAGAGAGGCGATAATGTTTGCAAGTGAGAGAGAGAGAGAGAGAGAGACATATATGTTTTCCCGGAAACAATTAAAGACAGAAATAAAATTAAAAAAAAATGGGAATTTAAATAATAATTGATTTTTAATCTAATAAAAAGAAAAAGATTTAAATTCCGTTACCATGGCAACCATTTCTATCTTTCCTATGAAGAACAAGAGTAAAGTGGTCTTCAGAAGATTTCAACGGCAAAATGAGAATATACATTTTAAAGAGCATCTAAAAAATAGTTGATTTATGAATTTTAAAAAAATCCTTGGAGGGAATTTTGAGAAAATCGAAAAAAACTGAAAAAGTACATCAGTAAAGTACTAGTACTTTTTGGCCGATTTTGTTCAAAAGCTTATTTTGAGATTCTTCAAAGGTACCTAAGTTAAATATAAAATTTCAATCCGCTAGCTCAACTCCTTCATGCTAAAAATCTGTCCACACATACATACACACACACACACACACACACACACAGACCAATTTGCGGGACCCACTTTTTTGGACTCAGGGGACCTCAAAACATGTATATCCATCAAAATCTCGACATCGAATTTTTGACATGATCGCAATACTTTCTCTCTCTATATATTTCATATATAGGGTACGAGAAAGTAAAAATAGAATGTGTGATCTTCAATATTAGTAAATCATTTGTAAAGTATACAAGAAAGTCTAGAGGTATTTATTCCCAAATTTTTAACTAAAGGAGTTAAACATTCATTTTTTAAGATTTTTTTAGAATTCCTGTTACCCTGTGGGGAAAAAATGGCGGTGAAAAATACCCCTCTAGCGGTATGGTCTTGGGTGAATTTTTTTATTTTGATAATTGTTTTTACTTTCTCTTACCTCTATATATATGTTAATAGGCCCTATATATAGAGAGAGACAGTATTGGTTTCATGTCAAAAATTCCATGTCGAGATTTTGATGGATCTTCACGTTTTGAGGTCCCCTGAATCCAAAAAAGTGGTTTTCGCGACATGGTCTGTCTGTCTGTCTGTCTGTGAACTAAATATCTCAAGAACGGAAAGAGCTAGGATGTTGAAATTTTATATTTAAGTTAGGCGCCCCCATGGGACGTGACACGAAGCTTTTGAACAAAATCAATCAAAAAGTACTAGTACTTTACTGATGCACTTTTTCAGTTTTTTTTTTCGATTTTCTCTAAATTTGCTCCAACGATTTTTTTTTAAATTCAAAAATCAATTATTTTTTAGATTCTCTATAAAATGTAGATTCTCATTTTGTCATTGAAATCTTCTGAAGACCACTTTACTCTTGTACTCCATAGAAAAGGTTGCAGAGAAATGGTTGCCATGGTATCAAAATATAAATATTTTCACATATAAATTTTACATCTTGAAAATCGAATGTACCGTACTGTCGAAAACTAAATATATGTCGACACAAAAAATCTGGTGTGACAAGCACAGTACACAACTTTCGATTACTGAAGGTAAGAGAAAGTTGTGTGCTGTGCGCCAGTCACACCAGATTTTTTATTTCTTTCGATGGAAATGCATGAACATGTTGTTTGTTAAAGGTGCGTACACATCTGCGCTCTGCTCCGCTCGCGAGCACCATGTTCGTTAGATTAGTACGGGTTTGAGCAGCTCGCGAGCATCTCAAAACCCGTACTAATCTAACGAACATGGTGCTCGCGAGCGGAGCAGAGCGCAGATGTGTACGCACCTTTAATGGGCGTGCATTTCTATTTATTTATTTATTTTTTTTTTTTCCTTTTGTTTTGTTGTATTTGTTATTATATTTAAATTTGTATTGTGTTTGTTGGACCTAGCCACCGAGGACTGGTGCCTCCTAAGCGGGTCGTAATAAATTTATTTATTTATTTATTTATTTATGAAGAGACAAATTTAAATATGGCGGGGGTTAAAAAAAAAATATTCATTTCAATTGAATTGAATCTTTCATCAAGGTGTCTGTCAGTCTGTCATTCTTCTATTATTAAATTCAAGTAAAAAGCAATAAATAATATATAACTCCTCACTAGAGTACTTTTTTTATATAACAAAAAAAGATAAAGTTAACTTTACCTGAAAAAGTTAATTATAACAACCAAGGTATAAAAAATGTATTATATAATATTATAAAAAAAATCTCATCAAAGGGATAAAAAAAAAAAAAATTATAATAAAATCGGAATGAAACAAACGAAGGACAAAAGAGAGAAGGGCTTCATTTTATCTATAATACCGGTATTTAATTAATTTTTAATATCATACTAAAAAGCCATCTAAAGCCAATAATTTTTTAATTCCAAGAATATAGTTTATTTATTAATTATTATAATCATATTTATTTTATATTATTATAAAAATTTACATTCATTTTTGTCATTTATATTGTATATATACTAATCTTTTTTAAATTAATTTCGATTCTTTTATTTGAGGCTAGCTGTGCCGCCCGCCTAGGGTGCATCGGCGCCTTTCCTTAATCATATTAGCTCGAGGTTTACTTGTTGTATTTTGGCTATTTTTAATACATTTCTCCTGCCACTTCCAACAGCCAAAATACGACAACTGGTGCATATCTGGCTCATTAGGAATTATATGCTCGTGCGTTCATACTTTTACATTGAGATATAGGAAAGAGATTATTAGGCTATTATTTGAAATTCCTTATTTATCCGAGGCGCTTCGTGCACAAAGACATCCACCTCAAACCCAACAGGTCTCTAGCCGTAGAAAATTAAAAAAAAAAAAAATTCATTTTACAACATCTTTGAGATATTATAATTTTTTATAATGATACATTTATTCAATGTATGGTATTAATCTGCATATTTCCCATGTGTTAGTTGGCCCTATGTACAAATTAAAAAAATAAAATAGATTAATAATATAAAGAGGATGCTGATAATAATAAAAAGCATCTATGATGCAACAACCATTTAGTAATAAATACACATTTTTTTGCAAAAACTGACGTCATTGCACGCAGCTCCAAATTTCTAGTCTAATTTTCTTCTGTAAAGAGCGCATTTTGAAAAATAAAAGTTAAAACACCACTCAACGAAATCACAGCCTTGCTTATATTTGTGTAACTCTCGATGATTTTTTGACATTAGACATAAAATATGATTTAGCTAAATCAAAAATAAAATATTCAACTTTAACTTTTTTTAGATAATTTTTTTCTCAAATGAAATTCCTCTTTAAAAAAAAAAAAAAAAAAAAAAACCTTGAAAAGTTAACCAATTAGATATTCATGCAAAACCTTTACGTAACAAATTTATAACTTTCTTGAATCTCTCTACTCTATTACTAAGAGAGACGTGTATTTTAACTTAATTTCAAAAATTGTCACTCTTACTATTCAAAATTAATTTTTAGTTATTATACTCTTTTTAATAAAATAATTAAATTATAAATAAAGAGAGAAGATTTCTTCTTTAAAAAGAGGCGGAGAAAAAAAGAATCCCTTTCCCCGTTCCCCAGCAAAAAAAGGGCTGGTCCACGATTAACCAGCTTCCGTTGCAGACATGTAAGCAAATCCCTTTAGGGCCCATGTTTATTTCATTGTGTGTGTGTGTGTGTGTTGTGTAAAAGGAGGGGCCAAAAGGGCTTAAATCTTATACGGCTTATTTCGTCTTACGCTACGTTACATCAAATTAAGTAATCTCTTTTACATGAAAAAGCCTTAGAGAATGTGCCAAAAATAATGGAGGGGAAAAAAGCATTTTTTTTTTTTTATTTTTGTCTTATTTTAAAAGTCTTCTATTAATATATTCATATTCCCATATTTTTAGAAGAATAAAATGTCAAAGTTAAAGAAATATATTCATACCATTCGAACCCAAACGTTTCCTGAAATTTGGAAGGTGGCTAAGGTCTTTCCGATTTACAAAAGTGGTGATCGTTGCAATATAAATAACTACAGACCAATTGCTTTACTCTCTAGTTTTAGCAAGCTGTTTGAAAAACTCATTCACACCACTATATATCACAAAGTTAATCATCAATTATCCTCATTCCAACATGGTTTTATGAAAGGCAGGTCCACAATAACTAATCTTGCATATTTCACCCATTCAGTTTCTACAGTACTTGAATCTCAAGGTCAGCTTGACTGTATTTATACAGATTTTTCCAAAGCCTTTGACAAGATTGACCATGAGATTCTATTAAATAAACTAGAATCTTTCTCCTTTTCTGACTCCTTTCTTTCCCTAATCAAATCCTATCTTCTTAATCGACGGTTCTACGTGCAGCTTAATGGGCACAAGTCCTCTTTTTATCTTGCTAGATCTGGTGTTCCCCAGGGCTCTACTCTTGGACCATTACTCTTTGTACTTTTCATCAATGACATTGTAGAGGTATTAAAATGTCAGAAACTGTTATTTGCTGATGATTTAAAAATCTTTCATCCAATTAAGAACTTAAACGATTGTCATTTTCTCCAGGAGAGTCTCAAGGGATTGTGGGACTGGTGTACTAATAACAAATTAGATCTTAATTTGAGCAAATGTAAAATTATGACATTTACAAACAAAATAACACCCATCGTATTTGATTACAATTTAAATAATGTCATATTAACTCGTGTTGATAGTGCTCGTGATCTCGGCGTGGTGTTTGACTCCCGGCTAACTTTTGTTTCTCATATAGACGGCATGTGTGCCGATGCACACAAAATGCTAGGTTTCATTATCAGAAACACGCGGGATTTTTCCCAACTTAATACCATCGCTGTGCTGTATCGCGCATATGTCGTCTCTAAGCTTGAGTACTGCGCCGTGGTTTGGAGTCCCATACATCAGGTACATATCAACAAAATTGAAAGAGTCAATAAAAAATTTTCCAAATACCTGTTTTACAAACAGCATGGGCATTACCCTGCTGATGACTCTTTCAATTACCTTACTCTCCTGGAGGAATATGGCCTTGGATGTCTTGGGGGTAGAAGAGAATCTATTCATATTCTCCACCTGTCAAAGCTTGCGCGTGGAACTGTGGATGATCCCAATTCCCTGGCCCTCCTTAACTTTCACACCCCTCTGAGGACTACTCGCGGATGTGACCTTTTTTATCTCCCACATTCAGATAATAATTTTTTTAAAAGATCCCCGTTACTTAGAATGTGTGAACTTTATAATAACAAATATAAGCATATAGACCTTTTCTTCAAACCGCCTAAATCAGTGGATCAAATCTCTGCAAATAAGCCCGTCTCATGACCTGGTGCATGTTCTTGTTCCTGTTTGTACAATTGAATGTGTTCACTGTCCTGTAAATGGTTTACGGCTGTAGGACAGTTTTGGTAAATAAATAAATAAATAAATAAATAATTATATTAATAAGTTCCGACTGAAGCTCGGTCGTTTGACTTTCTCTTACCTATATGCCTATATATAATAAGAGAGAGAAAAAGTATTGGGTTTATGTCACGAATTCGACAGAAATCTAAAAATAAAAAAAGTCTGTCTCACAAAATCATCTCTCTGTCAGAAGCAAAAATATCTCAAACGAAAAGAGCGATATCTTTTGTTTAACAGAAATAGCACTCTATTGTACATATTTAAAATTTAAAAAAAAATCGTTAAACTGTTTTCAAGGAAAGGTGTGCTTTCCAAAAGTGCCAATTATTATTATTACGCCAACAAATTAAATCGGGTAATTAGAAAGTGTCATCTTTTTTTTAATCAAGACAAGAGAACGCCCAGGAGTTAGGCAACCAGAAATGTAAGGGATGAGATACAAAAGAGAAGAAGCAAGGAGAGGCTTACTTAACTTCTCCTTTGAATTTATCTTCTATCAGGGGCGTATATGGGGGGGGGGGGCGAGGGCCGCGGGTGGCAAAATTTTTGTGTCCATAAAAAAAAGGTAAAATGATTTTAACGGAAGGGAAAAAATTTCCCGCAAGGCGAAAAACTTTGTTTCCGCAAAAAAAAAAATTTTCGCAGAAAAATTTTTGAGTTCAGCCCCCGAAAAAATTTCTATATGCGCTCCTGTCTTCTATATATATAAAAATGAAAATGGGAAAAATGAAAATGAAATGGGAAAAACCTATGTATGTACGGTATATGTTCTATAGAAATTCACAAATTTCAATGAATCTATTTGAAATTACGTACATATAGTACATGGACCAGAGAGTTAATGTGGTAATAATTAGAATCTTTTAAATGGCGCCATGAGAGGATCTACGTAGCAGTTGAATAAAAGAAGAGAGCACGCATACGACAGACCCTTCAAACAGTCACCTTAACATCTTAACACTTGCATTGCTACAAGAAATATCTCAAATTGGTAATAAACTTGCCCACCGAAGGCGGGCAATTGCTCACCGAGAGCGAGCAAGGGGTTCCAGGGGGCAAAGCCCCCTGTCTAGGCGGAAAGCCCGCTGAAGGGAGTAGAAAGTAAAGCTCCGCCTACTATTTCTGACCTAATAGAAAAATATAAAAAGATGCGTGGGCACAAATAGGAGTGAAGGGGAAGGAGTTTCTTCCATTCGTTTCCCCTACTGGTTGCCTAACCCCCAGGGGTACCTATGATTAAAAAAATAGTTTAATGCTTGCATTATCTTACCCATTATTTTTCTTAATATTTTTTCTTATTAGCGAAAACAGAATTTCTATTTAACCCTTCATTTGTTCATTTTAACACTTGAAAAGAAATTATTTTTTCCCAGTGGTGGCGGAGAGGGGAGGGGTAAGAAAACTTTGTTCCTTGTATTCTAATATTTT
>JAKCPI010024890.1:0-26190 GCA_023213315.1 Euborellia annulipes
AAAAAAAGGACTGTTGGGTTCAGAGGACCTCAAAACGTGTATTCCATCAAAATCTCGACATCGAATTTTTGACATGAATACAATACTTTCTCTCTATATATATTAGCATACATATAGAGGTAAGAGAAAGTAAAGAAATAAAAATGCGATATTGTGATATCTTGAATTTCTTTGTAAGCAAGTATCGAAATTTAATTCCTTATTTTTCTTCAATATAATCAAACACTCCTTAATAAAATAGTTTAAAAAACTTTTCCTTAGAACTATCTCTCTCTCCTGACTTATATTGGATCCATGAACTGGTTTCGTTTTTTTTTTCACAAAGAAATAAGACACTGTTTGAATAATAAATAAACCAAAGCGACACCGCCCAAGATTATGCATATAAACCGAGAATTTTTTTTTTAATTTCTTTGTTTTGTTTTTGTTTTTTTGTCTCTCTCTCTGTAACGATCCATATGTTTATTCTGTGGGATATTTTAGCAATTTAATTATACTCTAGACTAGTTTAGCTATATACAAGCATATGAGTTATTTTTTTTTTGTGTATCTCAATGAGTCAAACAGCTCAATAAAATATCTTCCAGCTGCTGGACCAGCCAACAAGGCAATTGCCTCTCTTTGTGTATTTTTAGTGTTGTTGTTGTTGTTCATTTAGAAAAACAAATTTTTTTTTTTATTAATTAATCTTATTAATTCGTCTTGTTTATGACAGCAATTTTTTTTTTTAAATTTTAATAAACATTCATTAAATTGTTTTTTTTTTTTTTTTTTACCCGCCCGCATGAAGGAAATTAATAAGGGAAGGGTGAATGAAGTGACTTCCTGTCCAGAAGCTAAGCCTAAAGTGATTAAATCTATTTATTGAATTTCATTTGATAGCTTTCAAATAAATGAATGATGAAAGTACAATAGTGGCAGTAAATGGACAATGGCGTAGCAATTAAAAAATTATGGAGTGGACTCATAACTTTTTTAGCAAGTAATTGAGAGAAATCTATCCTAGATAACATATTTCAAAAAAATCTGGTGTGATTTCTCTTATTTTTGATATTTGAAAGTTGTGTTCTGTGCTTTCACACCAGATTTTTTGTGTCGACATATATTTAGTTTCCGCCGATATATTAAAATTCCAGATGTAATAAAATTTATAAGTATAGGGAAATATTTATATTCTGTTACCATGGTAATCATTTCTTCTATGTTTCTATGAAGTACAAGAGTAAAGTGGCCCCCGGGTGTGGCGTAGTAGGTAGCGTGCCTACCTCCTATACCAAACGTCGCGGGTTCGGATCAGGCATTCGGATGATTTTATTTAAGCCATTTGGATTAAAAAATAATCGATTTTTGAATTTTAAACAAAATTTTGAGAAAATCGAAAAAAAAACTAAATAAGTTCATCAGTAAAGTACTAGTATTCGTTGACCGATTTTGTTCAAAAATTTCGTGTCACGTGCCTGAGGGGTGCCTAACTTAAATATAAAATTTCAACCCCCTAGCATTTTTCGTTTTTGAGATATTTTGTTCAGAGACAGACCATGTTGCGAAAACTCCAGGGGACCTCAAAATCTCAACATCGAATTATTGACATGAATCCAATACTTCCTCACTATAAATATATATCAACATATATACTGTAATATAAGTAAGAGAAAGTAAAAGGCAATTTTTAGCAAATTTAAATTCGTATTTTTTTTTCAAATATTTTTATCGAATCAAAAAAAGAAAAGAATATTAATTACCTTTAATGGGTGGCTTCGAGGGGAGTGGGTGGATTGGCGATGTCATCAAAGTAGGGTGAGCAACGAAATTTGAGCACTAGAACCAAGAGATGTGACGATAGAACTGTTCCCTACTCGACTGAGTCAGAGATCTCTCTTTGCCTCTACGCATAGAAAAGAATCAAAATAAGAACACCCATTTTAGTAAAAACAAAAAAAATACTTTTTTCTCTAATCTAATAATATTTTAAGTTAGAAATAAATATATTAAATGATTTTAAAATATTCGTAGTTCTATTTTGAATCTTTCCACCCCTAACCAACAACAACCCTTTTAATAAATAAAATAATCCTCAATTTTTTATAGATTTATTTAATGCAAGTTAAAGAAATTATAAAAAATAATTTCATATTGATATTGAAGGATGAAGGGGGTCGAGTCCCCTCTCCCTTTCTAAGCCACTTGTCTACTGATGCTTAATAAAATTCAAATTATGATCTGTCTCTAAGTTGATTTGATCATCTGCTGTCAAAATTCATTTGGCTTCCGAAAATTTCTCTCTGAGAAAAAAATCATTGATAGTGATGGCGAATGTTTTTTTTTTTTTTTTTTTTATTTAGTTATTTATTTTCTTTTACGTTCTATAATTTACATTCTTTATATGACTTTTGATTAGAATAACAGAGACATTATCATAAGGTTTAAAGTTAATAATTTTAAAAGAAATGCAAAAAAAAAAAAAAACATGATTTATAATTCAATGTGAAAAAGTAAATAAAAATGAGCAAATTGAAAAAAAAAAAAATATTAGTTTTTAAGTGAATAACTTAAAATTCGAAAGTTCTGGTTCGAGTCCAAGGGGCACGATTTGTCCAACCAAAACACAAACCTATCTCGCAAATTGTCTTTATCTAAAACGATATATTAACGAAGGGGGGGGGGGGAGGGGTGAGAAAAGAAAAATATAGAAAAAAAAAATACAAAAATGAGGTATTATCTGGAACAAGTACAGAATGGCTAAATTAGAAATAAAAAAATAGGTGGGACACCAGACCCCCGAAAACTCTGGATCGCCCTGATTAACTGGCTAATTTTTTTTTTTCTATATTTGATAAAAATTCCAACTTTGTCAAACAAAGCTCTTAATATAATAATAATAATTAGTCAATAAAAAAGAGAATCTGAGTAGAATATAAAGGATAAAAACATATAGAAAAAAATAAATAAATAAATAAGGTAGATACAAGGGCGGATCCAGAAGAGTTTATCGGGGTAGGAGGGAGGAGGGGTAATCTGGTGTGACTGGTCGCACAGCACTCAATTTACTTTCGGTAATTTGAAGATGCATTCTGTACTTTTTTTACAAATATACAAATCAAATTTGTAGGCATTAATTTTTACTTTCTCTTACCTCTATATATGTTAATATATAGAGAGAGAAAGTATTGGTTTCATGTCGAAAATTCTATGTCGAGATTTTGATGGATCTTCACGTTTTGAGGTCCCCTGAGTCCAAAAAAGAGGTTTTCGCGACATGGTCTGTCTGTCTGTCTGTGTGTGTGTGTCTGTGTGTGTTCAATTTTAAGAATGAAGGAAGGAATTGAGCTAGGAGGCGGAAATTTTATATTTAAGTTAAACACCCCCGGGAGCGTGAAAAAAAAGCTTTTAATCAAAATCGGCCAATGAGTACTAGTACTTTACTGATGTACTTTTTCAGTTTCTTTTGTTTTTCTCAAAATTCGCTCCAACGATTTTTTTTTAATTAATAAATCAATTAATTTTTAGATGGTCTTTAAAATGTATATTTTCATTTTGCCATTGAAATCTTCTCTTGTACTTAATAGGAAAGATAGGAGAAAATATATCTCGACACGAAAAGCACAGAACACAACTTTCGATTATCGAAGGGAAGAGAAAGTTGTGTGCTATGCGACAGTCACACCAGATTTTTAAAATTTTATTGTCAAACATAATATTTTTCTCAAATCTCGGGGGGGCGGGTGGTGGATAAATACCCTCTTTACCCCTCGTATCCGCCCTTGGATAGATATGCATGTGAAGATAGATAAATTATAATCAACTAATGTTTTTCCAGTTGACGTTTTCGTCACAAATCGTGACCCTGCTCAGGACTTAAAATTATCAATGCGTTAGGTATTTATGCATGAGGGTTTTATATATTTGTGCGAGTAGTGCAATATATTTGTTTCTATCTAATTCGTATCTCTATTCGTTTTAATTTAATTGAAAATGAATTAGTTAGGCTCAAGAAATCTCGTGACTTTCTTTTAGTCTATTTTCATTTTGCTACGGTTAGCAAAAGCGGTTAATTTCTTTCTAGTGATATATTATAATAAAAAAAAAAAAAACTTGAAATGATTGAATCTGACAGAGTCGAGTTGAAGATGAAAGAATGTATTTAAGTACAAATGTCCGCATCTGGAGTATTTTGCTCATGTGAGGGTGGGTGGAGTTCTGTTCCTGACAGACTCTCTAGTATTCAAGTCACGCCGAGGGATTCGAACCAGTTACCAGTTTAGTATTTGTGATCGTGAACTTGACTTTGGTTGGACTGCGCCTCTCTCAACCGGCCTGACTCCTCGGGGAGATCAATCGAGAGATAGGGAACCAAACCACCTGATCCCCCCCCTTCTCTCCCCTCCCCCACTCTGACACCCACATAAGCCATTGCCAAAGCCGAAGATGAACAGTGACTGACCTCAACTCTCTTGTCATGGACCAGATCCAATCAGAATTGATGGAGTCTACAAATAACCTTTCTTTTCCATATGCTCCATCTAATATTATTATATACCACATATAATCAGATTAAAAAAGACAGATCGTTTTCTAAGTGAAAAATTATTATTTTTAAAATTTTCATGATAGAGTATTGTTGTTGTAAAATAGAAATTATTAAAAGAAATATCTAGATGAAAATTAATCGGAAAAAGAAGAAACATTCCTTCAATGGACGTTTTTTTTTTTTTTAATTAAATTTTGCAACGATCTTGGTGGTTTTTTTCTTCGCAAAGTTTCGACTCTCGTCTCATTATTTTTATAAAAACCATCGATAATTTTTTAATAAAATAAAATTTATTTTCTTTAATACAAAACATTGTGGATAAGAAGGGAGCTATATCTTCTGAATCCACCCACTTCATGTAAGAAATAAAATGTAGATATTTCTTAAAAGATAAAGATATGTATCAAATATATTATAAAATTTTAATAAGGAATAATTATTTCACAAATTGAGGACCCTTCGTGACTTCTCAATTTCCTATTAATATTACTTATTGCAGCCCGGGGTAGAGCAACAGCCACCAAGATCGTTGCAATGAAGTAATACTAAGGCTGGCCCCGAAAAACCAGCGTGTGCAACATATCCCAGTTGCGAACTTTATAATTATATATAGGTTCATTAAGACAAAATAAATTCAAATTTTAGAACTCAAATATAAAATATAATAATTTTAATTGAAAATAAAAATTACGAGATTTCCTTTTGAGAAAATGCGCTAAAAAATTTTTATAGCTATCAGTAATTTGAATCTTTAATTGCTCTTTTCAATGAAATCTAAATGAATTTCAATAAAATTATTTCAAATTTAATGTACTTTAAAAAAAACATCCCAATATTTATTTAATAAATTCGTTGCTCTATTTTTTCCATTAGAAGTACTGTATTAAAAATTAAAAATAACAATAATAAAAAAGACCAGAGAGAGCAGCTGGTTCGTAGACACTTCCGTATCAAAAGTCGGTCATTCAGTTTACAGAGTCGCCATTTTAAATTGTTATTAATTTCATTAAGTTCTAATTTAATTTTTAATATTTTCCGAAATTTTATCAGATACAACATGCCATCATATGAGAATGTTTATTTATTTATTTATTTGCCAATGGCAATATTATGTGACAGCTGACACTTCTTTTTGCCTTTATCCTCACGTCAAAAATTCTTTAAGCCTCAAGATTTATCTGATAAGATATAATGGCTCTGTTGTTCAGAAGAGAGAAATTTTTCCCTTTCATTTTAAAGATTACTTGAAGCGTCTAATCAGAAATTTTTTATTTTTTAACTTTATATTGACGTTTCAATCAGGTTATTCACGGTTTCATACGCAGATTGAAACCAGATTAAGACTAGCATTTCTTCCCTCTTCAGTTAAAATAACTTTCAGGGAATTAATTAGAATATAGGCCTAATGATAATTGATAGATGGGTTGATATATAACTAGCCACACCGCCCGCTTTCGGTCCCTGGCGAGAGGAGGTAAAGATGCCCTCGGGGCTTGGTGTAGAGGTAGCGTGCTAACTTCGTATACCAAACGTCGCGGGTTCGGACCCCAGGCAGTCCGATGATTTTATTTAAGCCAATTGAATACCAAATGGCTTAAATAAGAATGACTGGACCCCATATATGTATATTATTAAATCAATAACGGTTATCGTAAATGTCTTACATGGCCTGAGTTGCCGAAAAGACAGTGTGAATGTGTGTGTGAGTGTGAGTGTGAATAAAAAAAAAGGGGGTAAAGATGGTATTGGTGCCTAAAAACCGGGCGATAGCCATCTTTTATTTACTTTTAATGTTATTTTTGTGTCGAAAATTAATTAGCATGTAAACATTCAATTCGTCAGTCTCCTGGTAAGTAATATTTTGGAAATTTATTAATAATTATTTCAACTATAGACTGGATTTACTGTCTTTTCATTGTTATATTTAATAAATAAAAGAAAAAAAAAAGTATTTCATATCAATTAGCAGATTTTTGTGTTTTATATCAAAAACGTCAGTCCCCAGGAAGTTTTTCAACCGTAAAGCTAAGAGGCTTGATGAGTTTATATATAAAATAAAAAAATCTGAGTGATACTATATGGATACAATAAAATTAACTTATTTTCTCTCAAAATTTGAATCAAAGTTACAAATTGTTACACATTTCAAATCCGACCCCTAAGTTAACCCATATTTGTAGAATGACCTTATATATATAGGGGGAGAGGGGGGGGACATTGGGACACGAGGCACATTGGGACATTCGAATTTTAGCTCTACTAAATATAAAGTTTGAGTTGTACTCTTTGACCGTTAGGGTGATTAAGTACCCATTTTATTAAGAAAAAATTTTCTATAATAAAATGGGCACATTTAGTAGAGCTAAAATTCGAATGTCCCAATGTGCCTCGTGTCCCAATGCCCCCCCCCTCTCCCTAACTATATATATATATATATATATATATATATATATATATATATATATATATAGAGAGAGAGAGAGAGAGAGAGATTTAGAAAATCTATCTCCCAGAGGAGTCTTTTTCCCTTCCTATTATTTTTTATATTTTTCCCTTTTTCTTCCTGGATGCATGTCGCAATGGTCATCCTAGATAGGTCCATTCATTAAAAAAAAAAAAACATTCTCACGAACAAGTAATGAATAACAACCATAAAGAAAATACATAATAAATAATGTATTGTGTCCTTTTAAAACTCCGGGACAAATACAATTTGAAAGACTGATGATGAGGAAATAAAGTTTTCTCGAAACGTCTCATTAATTGTAACAAGATCGGAGGCTTTAATTTTGGCTGCACCTGCTTCCTTCCTTGTTAAAAAAAAAAACATTCAATCTAAATTCATAAAGATCAGTTGAAACTTTCTATACCCAATCCTTTAGGTGTTATAAAAAAAAAAGTAAAATGTGATAAGAATGTTCAGTTCCCCAGTCGGTGTGTTTGCATTAGGTATGAGAGTCACGCTTCACTCTTGCATTTGTTTACTTGTTATATAACTTGAACATCCGTTCGCAGACCTCTAGCTACTTAGCTTAAGGGTCTTCCATTATATTTTTCGAGACTATTCTTCTCGTAAAACTACATTTTCTCTCAATTGTTTATATCTTATTAGGGAAAACCATTGTCATTTAAATAAATTCAAATGAATAAAATTTAAATTTTATTGTTTAATGGAAGCTGAATGCACGCGGAGGTGGAAATCATTAGAATAATAAGGGTTGGATTATTTTCTTAATATAACAACTGTAATTTCATTAATGTTCCTTTCATTTTCTTTGAATGAATAGCTACACAATTGAAAAATTTAGAGTTTTTATGGAGAAGAAAATAAATTGACGTGGACAACAAATATTGATATTAAATTTTAAAATAAATAATTGAATAAAATTGTTGTGAATTTCACCTTTGAACTACTTAAGTTATTTATCTTTTGAGCAAAGAGAATGCGGAATCATACCCTTGAGATTAGCTGAAATAATAATATGCAAAAAATAAAACAATTGAGTCTGGAATGAAAGTCCCCTCCCCCCTCTATTCTCCTACACGAATAAAAACACTTGAGTTTTTAAATTTATCAAAAATGAATGATATTTGTTTAAAAATTTGAACTTATCATCGGGTGTAATTTAAATTAAGATGTTTAGATTATTTGAAGTAGATTTTGAATTAACTGATGAAAAAAATGGATAAATGAAAAATTTATATGAATAAATAGAGTAATTGAATAATTATTAATATTCAGGTTATTCAAAGTTCTGTTGAAAACGAAATAACTAAGCTAAATGAAAATTTTTTATCACACTGATGATTTTACTTTATCTTACCTATATACATGTATGTTAATATAAGTTTATAGAAAGTAAGTATTGGATTCATGTCAAAAATTCGATGTCGAGAATTTGATGGATATACACAAGGGTGGCCGCAAAAAACAAAATTTTTTAATTTCTTTCGGCCGAACATCCTAAAAGTTGTCTTTTGGCTAGAAAATGATAATGGCAAAGTTTTAGCTAAATTGGGTAACGTTAACCCGTGCCTCATCGGGGTTAAAATTTTGAAAAAGTGCGATTTTATCTAAAAATTCGCAGTTTTTACTTCATAAAACGAAAACAAAGTATCGTAGAAAAATGAATCTGGGCTCATTTCATAGCAAATTTAATTCTCTTGAGGTTTTATAATAACCATTTTTTCATTAAAACTTATAGATTTAGTGATATTTACAAATTAGCATTTCGGTTTAGATATAACGTGTTATTGCTCTTTCTGAAAAATAAGTGGAAAATCACAATATAGACCATTCAATATAACAATTTGCCGGGAAAATATCCCGAAGGGAATGAAATTTTTACTACCCCATACTCTAGAATGCCAATCCTAAATTTTCGACCTCGAGGAACGTGGGGGGGGAGGGGAGGGGAACAAAAACCTCAAAAATTTGAGAAATCTTTAGGTTTTTGCTTATATCTCGTAAACTATTTATATTTTGTCAAAATGACCGGCCGTATTTCGGTTAGTATTGGGTCTACGAATTCGTTTTATGTACCAAATTTTAGCAAATTTAATGCTCTACAACTTTGTATTGTGCTATATTTCACAAAATATAAATAGTTTACGAGATATAAGCAAAAACCTGAAGATTTTTCAAATTTTCGAGGTTTTTGTCCCCCTCCCCCCCCCCCACACGGTCTTCGAGGTCGAAAATTTAAGATTGGCATTCTAGAGTATGGGGTAGTGAAAATTTCATTCCCTTCGGAATATTTTCCCGGCAAAATGTTATATCGAATGATCTATATCAGTGATTTACAAACTTTATGTTACCACGCCTCCCTTAAAAATATTTAATCTTATGACGCCCCCCTCCCCCATTTTATAAAATAATAAAAAAAAACTAGTTGTTTCTTGATAGCTGGATATTATGATATGAGGATGAGGTACAAGGGCAGCCAAGGCGAAAAATAAAAAAATCTATTTTTTGCCGACGTTTCGAGTGCCGATCGCACTCTTCATCAGAGCAAAAATGATGTCAAGTTGTCAGGTTAGAGTTGCCGAAAAGACTGGGTGAATGTGTGTGTGTGAGTGTGAATGAGAGTGTTTAAAAAAAAAGATAAAAAATAAAAAACAAATTTTTTTCAATGACACCTACACTCCCCCTCCCCCTTTCAACAGCTTATATTCACCCTCTTACCCTTAGTGAAATGCAAAATATTTAATTTCATATTCAAAAGAATCGTTTTTCGCAGTCAAATTATTTGTTTCTATCATTTTTTTTTTCAACGATAAAATGCATAATAATTACCTTTAATAAGACTCTCAAGAGGGTGTGCTGGTTGACGATGAGGTCAGGGTGGGTTACACTATATTAATTATTCACTTTGATTCACTTTAAACACAAAAAAAAGAGCAGCGCCTGCAGCTCGGCCACGCTCTCGACTGAACGAGAGATTTGTCTCTCTCTCTCTTCTGTATAGGAATAAATAGATGGACATAGCAATTCCCTTTTTATTAAAAGTAAAAAAAATACCTTTTGCTCTAATCTAACTATATTTAGAGCTGTAAAAGAATGTCAACAAGTGATTGGAATATTCCAAGGCCTTTCTTAAATAATCAACCCTTCATCCCCTTCATCCCCCCCTAATCAAAATATTAATCAACGCCATTTTGTGAATGTTTTCTATTTATTTGGCTTCCGTTTAGCTAAAAAAAAAATTAAAAAAACATTTTTTTCAATTTTTCAACCTCTAATCCAATCCTAATAAATAAAATAATTAACAATGCTATCGCCTTCGGCGAGCTTCGCGACTAGTCAGAAAAAAAATTAAAACCCTGAAAAACTTGCCTAGATCCGCCTTTGGGTTTTACACATAGTATAATTTTCTAGAATGAAACATTCTGAAACACGTAGTGGCGTATCTCAATTTCTATCATTTTTCAGGAGAGCTGTTTATAGTGACAAGCACTGAACACAACTTTCGATTACAGAAGGAAAGAGAAGGTTGTGTGCTGTACCACCAGTCACACCAGATTTTTTCCTTTGGTTTTGTTTATGATTAGATAATCACTCTTTTTAATTCCCTGTTCGTGAGATGGGTTTATTTTTTGTCGATTACTTTTAAAATAGGGCATGAGGTGCTTTGTATCAGAGGGACAAAAGAGGAGGGGTGGGGGGTGTTTTTGGGCGGGTCAGGTACAGGAGCAGTTAGGGTAGAGAGAGGTGCGGTCAGGTGTAGCGAGACGCGACTCCACCCTTCCTTAGGGCTCCAACCCCTCCCCAAGGGTTTTTTTTTTGTCTCTGGATTTTATTATATCCAAATGTTAATTATTTATCATAATGTCAAAGCAGTGGATTTCTCAAAAGTCGTCTAATGATGGAGCCCATTAGGTAGAACATCTTTCATTTCTCTCACTCTAATATTTTCTCGCTCTCTCTTTCTAGTTCTTTCTTCAGGGAAATTGTAATTAAAGAAGAGTAGTAGACCTTTGGGATAATCAACCTGATGCAATTATCCTTGAAAGATCTTGATTTATTTTTTAATAAATATAAATATCATACATTGAACTTTTAAATTTTAACTTCTAGTAGAGGTAAAGCTCTTGCTTTAAAGAACAACGAATCACTATTTCCTATACTGAACGATAAAATTCATTTTGTTTTTAAATAAATATTCTTGTTTGTATAGAATTTTGTATACATATATTTTGTAACGATTTTTAGCTCAATGGCTGTATGCCAGAGTGGAGAGAATAAAAATAAAAATAAAATAAATATTCAAATTCTAAGGGCCAGTTGCTTCACATTTATTTAACTAGCTATCCCTCAAGTAAGCAAGTTGACTATGACTTTCGAGTATTTTCACATCTATTGTGGTTAAGCCAATCAAAGATAAATAACCTATGTCGAGGATATTTAGCCAAGACATAAAGTTCGATATAAGGCTTAACTAAGGGGTGAAATTAGAAACACAAGCCCTGAAACAAGCATTATAATAAATACTTATTGGCAAGTGGTGATATGTCAAAAGAATGTAAAGTTTGGAACCATTGGCATATTAGAATGCAATAAGCCTTGTTTTTTGAAATATTTGAAATTTTTGTAAGAAAATAATTTCAATTTTTGATATTTATTTAAATTACTTTCAATTTTTTTCCAATTCAATTTATTTTTAATAATTTTTATAAGTTTTGTCTTTATTAAGTGGCTAACTTCACAAAACTCCTTATATCTCAGATAGCTAATTACCTATATGTCAAAAAACTCATTATTTTTTAATCGAAGGTTAAGCGTGTTCTTGTTTACTATATGGATGATTTACTGTAGGTCGGATAAATTTGCTAGTTGACTATAAATGAAGCAACTTGCCCTAAATGAGATTGTGAGGTTTCGTCGAACAGATGAAGATAGTAGTTCATTGTATAAAATTCATTCGGAGTTCAGAGTTGATTATATATAGACTTGAATATTGAGAGTCAATTCCTCTTTTTAACTATTATAAATCTAAATTGATTAAAAATAGTTCTTGGCTGTCATCCACTTTTCTTTCCTCCAAGGCGCTTCTATCTTGACGTCAAGTCTGATTGTGAAAAATTGATTTTTTTTTTCGAAGTTTTTCTAAACCCTTCGTGAATAACAAAGATTATTTCATGTATTGTTGTAGTAAGGCTACATTTCTTTAATTATAGAAGACTTCTTATTCAATAAGAAATTTCACCTAATATCACATATACACAATTATTTAAAGTCAACCACCGAAATTTTTCAAATCTAAATACATATACACGGGTATATAGTCAATATCTATATTTTTGTTTAAAAAGTGCGTCACATAAATAAAAGAAATTTAAAAAAAAAAATGAAATTTATTAATAATACTCCTATAAGCAATTTTTTAATAAAACATTTGTCTTTGAGAGGGTCGAGCTCCTTTGAGGTCAGGTAAAATAAAAAAAATTTGTAATAAAAAAAAAAAATTTAACGAAAATTTGTCTTTGAGAGGATTGGTCCCCTCGGGGCTCAGGTAAAAAAGGAAAAATTTGGAATAAAAAAAATTTAATGAAAATTTGTTTGAGAGGAAGATCCGTGCCCAGTTTTTATTCTGGTATTTTATTCGTGAAATAAGATTAAAAAAAATATAACGGTATAGCAATTTTTCCACTCTATGTTGATTATTACTTTGCAAATTCTTAAATTAATACTGAAATAATTATATTTTCCATATTAAGTTAAAATATTTTTAATGGGGTACTAGTATAGAAAGGATCCTAGAGTCAAAATATCTAAATATATTATGCAATAGGAAATTGCGATTAACGAATAAAAAAAAAAATTATTTAAAAACCTCCCAAAGGGTTTGGGGTTATTACCCGTCCTAATTCCCAAATTAATAAATTTAAAAAAACGTAAAAAAATTATATCCAAACTATATTTTATTTATTTTGTGGTATTTCGGGGAGGGTAGAAGAGGGAGGGGTTTGATTTTATAACATCCAAAGCCAGATGCAGTCATGAAAGAGAAAAAATGAAGTTAATTGTACTGTCGGAAATTAAATAAAAAAAATCTGGTGTGACGAGCACAGAACACAAATTTTTATTATCGAAGGTAAGAGAAAGTTGTGTCCGACCAGTCACACCAGATTTTGTTATTTAATAATTAATATTTTTATCTTTAGCTAAAAATTATTTAAGAGATAACACATTCGATGTTTATTTTTCTCAATATTTGTTAAGAAAAAATTAGCGAAAAAAAAAAAAAATTCTAAGTCAAGAGAGAAATGTTTTTAAAATAGTTAGTAAAATATTACAAAACCAAGTAAAGTAAATAAAAAAAAAACGAGGCAAACAAACGTTCATTACTCTAGTAATAAAATCTTAAAAAGGTCGTATATCATTTATTTATTTATAGAGAAAAATGTATACAATACCTACGCGCACCTTGTTCTTATTTTCTGCAAGTCTCATTATATGCAGTCTCACATATCAAAGCGTATATATAGGAAAACAAGCAAGAGAAACCAATTTTCGTTTTTAATCTAATGTCTGGCTACGCTTTAATTGCACGCTGGTCGCAGACGTTTTGGTCTTGGGCCACGTTGCTTGTGTGTATTCATTAGCATATATTGACTACTTAAGGAGAGAGAATTGGGCAGTAAAAAAAAAAAAAAAGTTGGTAAGTTGTGCCTGAAGGCTGCTTGCTTGCTAAGAAGAGGGACGAAGAAGAATTTTGGACCAAGGACAAAAAGCCTCTCGAATTTCAGAACAGGATGATGCAGCAACAGCAACAGCATCATCTGCGTGCGTGCGTGTATGCTGAGCTAAAGAGGATCTCATCTCTATTGAATATCACACGGACTGTGTGCAGATTTTAGCGTTAACTTCATCTTGTTGTGAATATAATTTTTTTTTTTCCTTCTTTCATGACTGCATCTGGCCTTGGATGTTGTTTATATATATTTTTTTTTTTTTTTTTTAGCTTGTGATGGGAGATGATAACCAAAAGACTTTGTGCGTGTGTGGAAATTGAGGGTGAAAAAATTTTCCTTGGATTGTTTTTAAAGATATAATCATAGTTAAATTTTTTTTTTTTATCAAATAAATAAACGTTCCATTATTTTTTGTTTTAAATAAATTTTATCACTTACAATTGTTAGAATGGGAAGCGAACCTCTGACCTCTAAGTTATAAATCCTGAACCTTTATTCTATTCCAAGGTACAGAGTTAATGCTTATATTGTCAAGCAAAAAACAAAATATCTTTAAAAAAAAACTTTTAGTAAATTCAAATTTTAAAATATTTTAAAGAAAACCACATTCATGGTATGAAGAAATTTTTTTTTAGAAAATTATTGAAATTATTATAATTAACATAGTTGGTATAAATTAGTGCGTTTTGTTTGCTCAAAGATATAGCCAATGTATTTTTGGATTAATTGTTCCAGAGCTCTTTTACTATAGCATTTCAAAAAGTTGATATTCTAAATCAGGCTTTTAAAACTTGAGTTGGTCATTTGGGTTGCATACCTTCAACCAAGCAAATACATAATAGGTCTATATGTTAACCTATAATAATAATTTTCTTTATATAAAATACAAAGTTTCTTCCCAGTAGCAATCTCAGGGGGAGGGGGGCAGAGAGGTACTTTGGACAGAAAAAATACCAATATTATGATTTTAATCATACAAAAAAACTCCCCCCTCGAAAACCTCTCGCGTATGAGCATGATTTGTTATTTTCAATCTAGTAGGCCTATCTGACACACCAGCATTAAAAATACAAATCTCTAAACAAAGTTTAAACAGCGACGTTAACATGTTGCTTTTATCTCAAAGTTGTCAAAATCATAACCTTACTTTTTAAGCTAAAGACGCCATTTTGATGCATTGAATATGGCGTTAAAACATGGGCGTAGCCAGGGGGAGGCAGGGGGGCCATTGCCCCCCCCCCCGGCTTGTCCTAAAATTAAAAAAAAAAAACAAATATATATTTTTCCCATTGGAATTTTTTTTTAACGCCCCAATCCACTACATTAATTTAATTTTTTTTTTATTTAAATAAATAATTAATAATCTATGTATATATTAATTGCAACCCCCCTCTCCCTAACCTGGGGTTGCCCCCCCCCCCCCTAACAAGATGTCTGGCTACGCCCATGCGTTAAAATATTAAAGGCACCCCCTGGACAGACATTAGTTTTTAACACTATTGACTAAATGTTAACGCTTTGGTTTTAAAGTTTTTGCTTAGAGAATAGCAAGAAGGTATTAAAATGAATTAACGCTGATCTCAGATGTTAAAACTTAACGTTTTTGTTTAAAGAATAAACCTATTGTATTATAATAGTTTTCTCAAAGATTATTTCTTAGAGAGTTTGTTCATTTGTTTTTGATTCATTTCTGTTAAAAATCACTTTCATTTTAGATACAAAATTCGAAGGTCAAATGTATTATTAAGAGAGTAGTTTCCATTCCATTCTGAAGAAGACAAGAACAGGTTCTCGAAACACGTGTGAAAAAAATCAATTTAAATATATTTTTGTTTAATCAAGGCTTTTATATTAAAAAAAAATTCTCTCTTCCAATAATTTAAAATGCTTTTACTAATTAAGGAATCCACTATAAAACAAAGAGAGAGAGAAATGATGTTATTTCGTTCTCAAAGGGAAAGTGTATTTAAATTTAAAATGATTTATCAAATTTAAATACTAGATAAATAAATTAAAAAAAAAGAAAAATTCTTTTAAAAATAACCAACCAAGGTTGTTTAATTATATTTGCTAATTATTTATTTATTTATATTTCGAATGGTTTATTCATTTTTCTTTTATTTGTTCTCTTATTATTTAATAATTTAGAAGATGAAATGAGAAATATGATGGAAGAAGCAACTGATGGGATTTGAACCTAAGCATGCTGAGTCACTACACATCAAGGCTATAAAATTTTTTTATATTAAAGGTATATAAGTATAAATCAAAAAAAAAAATAAAATTAAGTATACTAGTATTAGCAGCCCTGAAGTTTGTATCATGGATTAAGCCCCTTGACCATAAGAACCCCTTATATTAAAAAAAATCAAAAAGAGGCTGATAAATCAGAATCTCTGTAACAATCAAAATTTGAGCCAAAAAAAATACCTAAACATAAGCATACAGTATTTATATGCAGAATAAGTAGTCGAAACGTTGTACAGTATTTATATGTTTAATAAATAATTAATACAAAATGTGGTCTTTAATTAAAAATTCCCATAATCAGTGGCGTAGCTAGGGGGAGGCCCAAGGGGGCATCATGCCCGGGCACTAATCACAAAGGGGTGCCAAATGGTCCACAAAACAAAAAATTGCTGGATAATTTTTATTTTTATTATAATTGATTTCTGGAAAATATATTTTAAATTGCTTTTTGAGGTTGTGCCTGTGATGTCATTATAATGAAGAATTGGAGATATCAGCCAAATTGGGATTATCTAGTTTAATAAAACTCCCAGAATAAGACGTTTCGGCCTAAATTTATTTGGCTATCTTAAGTTTTTGGGAATTATACACATAGTGCAAGTGCACATGTGATCAAACCAGGACTCGTTAATAATAAAATTTATTTGCTTCATACAAAATTTTATGGCTCCTGTGCCCAAGCACAAAGAGAATAAATTTTATTATTGACGAGTCCTGGTTTGATCACATGTGCACTTGCACTATGTGTATAATTCCCAATAACTGAAGATGGCCAAACAAATTCAGGCCGAAACGTCTTATTCTGGGAGTTTTATTGAACCTAGAGCATACCAATTTGGCTGATATCTTCAATTCTCCATTATAATATATTTTAAATTTTGTGCCAGTGAATTTTGTATATTTTACATATAATATTATATGGTTTTATAAGGGGGGGGGGGGGGGGATCGCTAAAAAGGCATAGTGCCCCGGGAGCGAGTTAAACTCGCTAGGCCACTGCCCATAATATACCGGTACAGTCTATTTGAGCGTTGATTGAAAAAATTCCATCTCTTTCAAACAAAGCTCTTGTTTGTTGAGTATTTATGACCAAATAAAAGCATGGAGGGCTCTGAGGATCTAATGATAGACAATTCCCCACGCTTTTATTTTAAGTCATTAATATTAAACAATTAAAAAAAAGAAATTGAAATTATTTCTCTTCTTTTAAATTCATCCAACAACAGGCAAAAAAAAATTCATCCAATCCAATTTAAACTCATATTTTTTTTTTTTTTTTTTTGTTAGAATATTTTTTTAAACAAATAAAAGCGTGTTTTTTTTGTCTAGCTTGAAAACTATCCTAATATCCTCTATATACAAATGAACCACCAGGTAACAATTCCAAACAATAAGAAAAATACTTTTTTAATTAGAAAAAAAATCAAAGGTCGATGCCACAAATCTTTCTTATGCCCTTGAATGAAAATAACTTGATTTTACCAAAGTTTTAAATATATAAATAAACTTTGTTCCTTTTGTTTTTATTTTTCAAATTTCCAAACGCCATCAGAATTTAAAAAAATGAGTATTCAAAAAAAAAAACCCAGTTTGGTGAGTTTCTTGACATCTCTCCTCTTCGGAGACCTGTCTTGTTCTTTTTTTTTTTTTTTTTGAAAGCTTCTGTTCAAGTCAAAGTCAGTTTGAGGATGTTTATAAAAAACAACGGGGAATAAATCTGGTGTCTAAATATGTCTGTGTGTACACATTTGCTATCAGATCATTTTCATTCATTGTCAATCAATTTTTCAATTTTACTCTCTCTCTCTCTCTCTTTCTCACTCTTGGATCATTACTAACGCTTTTCATGTTGATTTTTCAATTTGAATAATATAATTTGTATGATAATGAGCAGAAAAAAAAGTGTTAGTGAATAATGAGTTTAAATTAAAATGTATATAAGAGAAAGTTTTTTTTCTATATTATTATTATTTAAAAGTCTAACCATTATACATAAAAAAAAAATAAAAATAAACAACTATAAGAAATGTTTAATTTAATTAAAGAATAAGTCTCGAATATAAATTTATTTCCAAGATTATAGACCTATAGCTGAAAAATGTTAATTAAATGTTAAACAAGTCAACGAAATTAATTTTTTTTCTATTTCCGGTAGTAAATTTTAGTCTTAATAAAAATTTCTGCATTTTCATTTTACAATTAAAATATTCATAAATTAAAACTTAAGGGGATAGAAAAAAAGTGAAGTCAGCAAAAAAATTTCTTTCTTAAACAACTTTTTCCGCTTATTTTATTATTTGTTAAGTTCTGCGGGATCGGCAGAATATAAATTATTTAAATAAATTTAATCAAATGAAAAAGGAAAAGTAATTTTAATATAATTAGTTGGAATGTGTAAATATTTTTTTGATTACTGGAAGGTAGGCAACCCAAATGATCAATTTTTCGATTAAAAGCTCCAAAGATATTTATAATAATATCTAGAGATATTTTTTTTAACAAACACATATACACACAGTTGGTAGCCAAATGGCTTAAATAAATTCATCGGACTCCTCGGGATCCGAACCCGCGACCCTTGGTATAAAAGTCCAGCACGCTAGCAACTACACTAAGGCCCGAGGACCTATAGATATTTAACAAATTAGCAAACGTTCGCACTATTTGAGTTCTAAAAATTCCTTAATATGATTTTTCACTTCCTAGCAAAGCAAATTTATCTATTCCATGTTATTTTGGAAGATATCGATTGGTAACTTTATTGAGTAAAAATGTCAACCCAAGCTTGGGTAATTACTTTTTAACAACAATTCGTTATTTGATAATTATATAAAAAAAAAGGAAAGAAATTCAGGGAAAAAAATATCTTAATCTGTTATTTTAGAAAATAATAACATAATTAAAAGGTAATTTATATAAAATATAAATCCTTGAAGGTCAAGGTAATAAATAAGAGATTAAGAAAGGTGGGGAAATATACTAGTTCGAATTTATCTTTGATTATCAACAACAAATTTCAGAGAAGTGGGGAAATTAGTTTTTCATTTTTTTTTTCTTTTTTTTAGTGTAGCTTTTATATCATAATAGAATTTTTATCTTAAAAAATAACTTAGTTAAGCGAAATTTTAAGATATCATAGAAATAAATGATAAAAAAATAAATTCATATCATTACAGTTTTGGAAAGAAAGGGAAATATAGTCCTAAGTTCAAAATGATAAATTTTAAAATAAAAATGGAAAAATTCATAAATAAACAACTTTAAAATCTCTATCTAATCTTACAGAGTCTTAAGATATTCTTGAAATAAATCATTACAAGGTAAAATTCCTAATAAGAGTCTTTACGGATTTCTCAATAAAAGTTTTAAATTTTATCACATCCTGAAGCTAACACCTCGAAAGGGTATAAAAAGATGGGATGAGCTTTATTTGTGCTCCTCAGATTAAAAATCTATGATTAAATATATAAGAGTAAATGTTTTGATTTTTAGTGAAGAGTCGGCTAAAACAAAAATTTGTTGTGACCACTCACTAACCAATCGATAATATTAAGCTACAAGACTAAAAACAAAAAGATATTCATGTTCTAAAGTTAAAAAAAAATTGATTAAAATACAAATTTCCAGACCGTTGATAGAAATTATTTTGTTCATTTTTAACAAAAAGTAAAAATCGAGCTTAAAAAAATCAAAAAAGTTACAATACCTTCATTTATATAAGAGTAAAAAAAAAAAAAAAAAAAAAAAAAAAACACTTATGAAAATAAAAATTATTCAAAAATATCAATTTTACTAATCAGAATGGTAATTCAATAATTTGGTAAGAAAAATATAAACGTGAATGTGAATCAAAAAGTACCTTAGAAAAATGATGCATGAAGAAAGGTGAAATTAATAAGAAAAAAAAAAGGAAAAATTTATTATAAAAGTGTTTAATCTTTATTTACGAAGATCTAAAAGCCAAATGAGAAATGAACGAGCTACAAGTGGTTGCGTGTGAAGGGGCAACGCATGATGAGCTGCGCATAGGGGAAGGGAGAGCACCGCCCCTCCTTGGAGGAGAAAGACAAGCGCCTCCCCTTCTCCCCACCTCTATACTAAAGGCAGATCCTGATTTATGAAGGGGGCAACCATTGATAACATGTCCTTAGCATGACATTGGAAGAGGCTCAGGAGAAGCCGCAACTGCGGGCTTGGTTGCCAAGTACAGTCCCAGACAATTGTTAATTCCACCTGGCCACTTGTTGTTGTTGACCACAAAGAGCATCCGGTCAAAATACAATAGAGCCCCGGCATCAAGGGACATGCTCTATATACCACCCTAAAACCATCCCTTCCCCTTTGGCATTTTTAAATGCATCTGATAAATCTCAATCCTTTCATTGATGTGACTCAAATAAATATTTTTTTACTTTCTCTCCTTTACCCTATATTTTTTTTTTTTTTTTTTTTTTTTGTAATTAAAACTACTTTTATTTAAAAAGTTTTTCTGTAGCCTAAATTTAATATTGTACTTATTTTGTAAGAAATTGTAGAGGAAAAAGGGTGAAATGAAATTTAAAAAAATATTGTAATTAAAAAAAAAAAAATTTAACAAATGTAGCTAATTTTAGACTTTGATTTCAATTGTTTGTAATGATTTTGATAGACAATAAGTTAATTTTATTGTATCCTTATGGTAAAACTCAGATTTTTTTTTTTGTATTAAGATATTATATAATCTCATCAGACTCTTAGCTTTACGGTTGGAAAACTTCCAGGGACTGACGTTTTTTATATAAAACACAAAGTACTAGTACTTTACTCATGTACTTTTTCAGTTTTTTCTATTTTCTCAAAATTCACTTTAACGATTTTGATTAAATTCATAAATCAATTATTTTTTAGATCAAGCTGGCGGGTGGTCCAGGGGGAGAAGCCCGCCGAACGCGGGCGGCATGGCTAGTAAAATTATAGATTTTACATCTTGAATTTCTATATACTGTAAGTTGACACAAAAATCTGGTGTAACACGCATAAAACACAAACAACTTTCAATTACCTAAGCTAAGAGAAAGTTGAGTGAGACAAGTCACTCCAGATTATTATAAAAATAAATGAGAAAGCCTAGATGAGAAACAATCAAGCATTTAATTCTGAATAGAAAATAACTCAGGTTCCAATACAACTAACGAAAATTCTTGAGTGATACACCCCTGAAAATGACTTCAAAGTGTCATTCTGTGATAGAAGAGAAAAAATAAAGTAAAATTAGATTTAATAATACATATAGAAATTAATTAAATTAAAAATAAAAGTGTTTTCTAGATGTAATCCACTTGGAAATGACTCCTTGAAATTACTCATCCTAAGGATCTTGACTTAAGTAAATATATTCTCGATAAGAAGTAATCTCTCTCTCTCTTCTCTCTCTTCCTAATAATATAAAAACTCGAACCCCTGACCATGTTTGTTCTATGACTTGTATTTAATTCTGAGATTGATAATCTTTAAATTTAATCGTTATCAAAGAGTCAACAAAATATTATCTTTTTTTTTTATTTTAATAACTTAATTAATTGTTATTTCACTGTTCTACTTTCTCAGATATGTTATATAATATTTATAACTTTTGTGTTATAATTTAATTAACATGGAATAATACACTCGCATAGATACATGCAACTCTAGAATTAATAAAACAATTATATTCAAAATTTAATTAGCATTTGTTATTATAATTAGAGACGGTTGTTTTTTTTTTTAAGCCTTTTTGGCATGTGAAGGGCCCATATTTATTTATTAAAATTAATTGATATCCAAGAGACAAATTTATTTATTTTACGAATGTATTTAAAAACAATGCCATAATTATCATTGATCAATTTTTACTTTCTCTTGACTATATATGTTAATAGAAAGAAAGTTTACAATTCATACAAAAATTCGATTTCGAAAATACACGTTTTGAGGCCTCCAAAAAAGTTGGTCTCACAAAATGGGGTGTTTAAAATAAAGCAAGAAGGAAATGAACTTCGAGGTTGAAATTTTATATTTAGCGCGAAAATAAGTTTTTAAATCAAATCAGTCCAAGCATACTAGTACTTTACTGATGTAGGCTACTTTTTGAATTTTTATTTTTCGATTTTTTCAAAATTCGCTCTAACGATTTTGATTAAAATTCATAAATCAATTATTTTTTAGATGCTCTTTACAATGTACAGTATATGATGAAAAATATAAAAAATTTGTTACACACAGACACACAAACACAGGTTTGCGGGTCCCACTTTTTTTGAATCAGGGGACCTCAAAACATGTAGGCCTATATCCATAAAAATGTCGACATCGAATTATTGACATGATCGCAATACTTACTCTCTATATTTTTCATATATGGACCCTGTTACGCATTAGTGTGTCAAGCGCCAGCTACCGAGTTTTGAGAAAATTAACATTAAAGTTTTTTGTTGGGGTTCATTGGATCATATATAATATATAATTTTTAAGGAGGAATTTTTTTAATAGAAGGGACGGGAGCTTGAATCGAAGAGTTAGAGTAGTTCGATTTGAATAAGATTTAAATTCAAATCAAATTTGGCAAATGATTTTGGAGAAATTTGAAGAACTCTGACTATGAAAGAGGGAATGGGGAAAAATAAATATTTAGTAAATTTTATTTTGTCAATTGTGCAAGTAACATTAAATATAATTTTTTTTAGGACATATTTCATAAAAAATACTATTAATTATAGCATTTGAAACAATATTCCGTGCTTAACTCAATTTTTAATTTTTTGGCGCTTGACACACTAATGCATAACAAGGTCCATATAGGAGAAGAGAAAGTAAAAAGTGATTAAAAAGATTTTTAGATAGAAGTGTAGATCAATGAATGATCGAAACGAAATTCAAATATCAAATTTGCGTTAATTTTTATACTTTTCAAAGACTCTGCTTGAAATCCGAACCCATATCAAGGTCAATACCTCTAACCTCTCGGTCTTGGAGTGGATGCATAAAAAGATTAAAATTTGATTATGAAACCGAATTTAAATAATTCAAAAAGTCTATTTATATAGACCCTTGGTTCTATATATTATTGTTAATGAATGACTAATATTGAGAAATACTGAAAATCAATTGTTTCTTATCTCAAACAGGAAAAACAAAAGCAAGTCACTTTTATTTCGAGACTAGTCAATAAATAAAAATTTGCCTATTACTACAGTATGACTCACATAGGTAAAATTTACTATTATATTAATATTTAAATTCAATTTTATTTATTTCCTACAGATAAAAAAAAATTTATTTTTCTGGTTTTCTCTAATGAGATAATCAAAAAAATAAAAGAAAACCTATGCTAACTAATTGATTATTAGTTTCTTTCAAATAGATGGTTTTTATATGATAAAAAAATAGTGACAAATTTTAAAATAAAACAGTGTCGACAAATATTTAGTTTGACTTTTAGGTTATTTAGTTTTAGTTATTTAGTTGCCGCCGATATATTAACAATCAAGATGTATTGTAAGTTATTATTATTTGAAATTCCTATCCGGATCCCCGTTTATTTTACCCGAGGTGCTACCGTGCACGAAGACACACACCTCAAACCCAGAGCGCCTGCTTGATGATTTTTGTTTACATTATTTAATGAAAAAATCCCGCACTCAGGATTCGAACAGGGATCTTCACCAGCAAGGGCGGATCCAGAGGTGTTTCTCGGGGGAGGGGGGGGGGGGTAATCTGGTGTGATTCGTCGCACAGCACACTATTTTTTCTTAATTTCGGTAATTTAAAGGCGCATTCTGTACTTTTTATCCAGAATCAAATTTTTAAATTTTTAAAATTTTACATTAAAAATAATTTTTTTTTAAATCTTGGGGAGGGGGGGGTAATTAACCCCTTTATCCCCCCCTTGTATCCGCCCTTGTTCACCAGCGAGCCTCCTCAAGATCGAAAATTTATAAGTATGGGAAAATATTTATATTTTGTTACCATGGCAATCATTTCACTTATCTTTTCTATGAATTACAAGTGTAAAGTCTGTTTCAAAAGATTTCAATGGCAAAATAAGAATTTACATCTTAAAGAGCATCTAAAAAATAATTGATTTTTGAATTTTAATCAAAATCGTTGGAGCAAACTTTGAGAAAATCCAAAAAACTAGTAGTTTTTGGCCGATTTTGTTCATAAGCTTCGTATCAAGTGCCAGGGGGGTGCCTAACTTAAATAGAAAATTTTAACCTCCTAGCTCTTTTCGTTCTTGTTTATATACAGACAGACTATCCATGTAGCGAAAACCACTTTTTTGGATTCAGGGGACCTCAAAACGTGTATATCCATCAAAATCTTGACATCGAATTTTTGAAATGAATCCAATACTTTCTCACTATATATAGAATCGGCGGTCCGCGTGTTTGACCTTTATTGGGAGGAAAGAAGCACTGATTCTTAAATTATAACGAGTTTTACTCCTAATTTAAGAATTTTCCCTGCAGGAAAAGGTTGAAAAATCCTGGAAGTTCCTTCTATTTAATTTATTTTTAGCTAACAGTATATAGAACGGTCTATTTGTTTGAATATAAACTCATTTTTTAGATATGCTATATACTGAATAGAATTCTTGCTCAAATTGGATAAGATTGAACGAAGAATTTCTATGAAATTACAAAGAGAGATAAATATTAAATAAATAAATATAAATCGTATGATTTTGTGGTCTTTTGTTTTACAAAGATAAATTTCTTCTAATAATTTAATGATTCATCTCATAAAAAAAAAAGATTTCCACATAATTTCATATGATTAATCTGTTTATATACTTAATGTTCGTCCTGCATGTGTTTGGAGAGAGAAAAAAGAGAATATGAAGGGGTCGTCACTAACATCTGGTTCAATATTTTGGGGGTGGGAAATCTCCAGAGGCTGTGCTCCTTTAACGAGTAAAGACAAGACAAGGGCAAGGGGTGCAAGTCACTGCGCGTGTGCATTAAAAAAATACAGACTCTCTTGCATTCAAGTCGCTGGCCTTGGCTCGGACCTCAGGACCTGTGTAGTGAGCTTGGCGAGTGTTCAAGGTTCACGATTTGCGCTCGCGGCTCACTCGACGTGCCCCAATCATTTCTTCTTATTTTCTATTTATTTATTTATTTTTAAATCATGATCTATTTTTTATTGATCCCACCTTGTTTGTAAATTAATGATGTAGTAAATTTATTTATATGAGAGAGAGTAAATAGTAATATTTATGAATCGGTTTGTTTGTCACTAATTCATTTAAATTTAGAGAGTGGCAGTCCGATTAATTTATTTAAATAATTTGGATACCGAATGATATGCCCGGACCTTCACAAGCATGAATTTTAATATTTAGTATAGTATAGACTCTATACTATAGAGTCTAAATGACCTAAGATGCCGAAAAGACTAAAATAAAAAAAAAAATTGGGAAGTCAAAGAGGAAAAAAGCCTAATTGAAATAATTCGTTCTATAAACCAAAAACCACAAGGAATTCCATATTTAAATTAATAATTATATAAAGATGTGCTAACTTCGGAAATTGACTCATTAAAAATTGAACTTTATTCTTTATTTTTTTACTAAATGAATTTAAGAAAAAAAAGTAAAAAAAAAAAAAAAGGTAAAATGATTAGGAACCGACCGAATATTCGGTTTCGGCCAGTTTCGGCCAAAAATCATGATTTCGGCCGTAGTTTCGGTTTCGGCCAAAAAGTAGCCGAAACTTTAGTCTTAAAAAAAAAAGGTCAAATGATTTGCACTTGAAGGAGAAAAATTTTTTGTCTCCCTAAAAAAAGGTAAAATGATTTTCACGGAGGGGAAAAAAATTTCAAAAAAAAAAATATAAATTTTTTTATAGGAAATACAAGTTTCGGTTTCGGTTACGGTTTCGGCCGAAACTAAGGTTGAGGCCGAATATTCGGTTTCGGTTGGCTGAAAATCTTGTTTCGGTCGGACCCTAAAAATGATATGAATTTTGTAAACAAAATTTTAAGAAAAAGTTTAAAACAAGTTTCTTTTTGCCCACGGGGCTTGGTGTAGGGGTTAGCGTGCTAATCTCGTATACCAAAAGTAGAGGGTTCGGACCCCAGGCAGTCCGATGATTTTATTTAAGGCATTTGAATACCAAATGGCTTAAAAAGAAATGCCTGGACCCCTAATCATGGGCGTAACTAGGGGGGTCCCGGGGGGGGCCTGGCCCCCCCCAGAA
>JAKCPI010024892.1:0-11144 GCA_023213315.1 Euborellia annulipes
AAAACTTTTTCCTCTTTCTATCACCAATACAATATAGTTATTTTGTGCCTATTGTGATATTTGACTCAAGGCAGTACATCTGAAATTATGCACAAAATAACTATATTGTATTAGTGAAGAGGGAAAAAGAGATATTGAGAAGAGGGAAAAAAAGTTTTTCTCGATTGAATACCAAAATTGATACTAAATACAATTCGAATATATATGTACAGTGAGTGGCACAATATCAGCCCGCTCCATGCGTTTTTTTATTTGTGATTATTTCATTGTTTTTGATGAAAAAAGAAATGAAAATCTTTATTGGAAATTTTCTAGATTTGAATCATGAGAGAATCCATTAAAAAATATATATTTTTTTTTAAAAACAATGAAATAATCAATAAGTAGAAAACGCATGAATGAGACTTAATATTTTGTCCTCACTGTACATAACGGCCACTAAAAGCTCCGAGGATCACTTTGACCAAAGCCGAAACGTCAGCTGTTAAAATATATTTTCTAAAGAAAATTCTGGCTGCGTTTTCTTCCAACTTTCCTGATACAAATTCCACCAGCCATAAAATACCCTTATACTAAAATAAAATCTCTAAATACAATACTATCAAAATACAAAAAATAAATAATTTACTAGCGATTCGTACTTTACTAATGTACTTTTCAGTTTTTTTTTTTTTTTTTTTTCCGATTTTCTCAAAATTTGCTCCAAACGATTTTGATTAAAATTCATAAATCAATTATTTTTTAGATGCTCTTTAAAATGTATATTCTCATTTTGGCATTGAAATCTTATCAAGACTTTTGTACTTTATAGGAAGGATAGCAGAAATATTTTTCTTTGCTTGGATTGGCGTAGTTGGTAGCGCGCCTGCCTTGTATACTAAGGGTTGAGGGTTCGGATCCCAGGCAGTCCGAGGATTTTATTCAAGCCATTTGGTATCCAAAAGGCTTAAATAAGAATGCCTAGATCCCTAAAAAATATATTTACAAATAACCTTAAATGGCCTAAGTTGACGAAAAGACGTGTGTGTGTGAATGTGAGCGTGAATGAAAAAAAAAGTGTGTTAAAAAAAAAAAAAAAAAAAAAAAATTATTTAGATGCCGTTTTAAAAGAATATCAGTAATATTTTGCGAAAAAAGTTTGAAGTACACTTTGATGATGTAATTCAGTTTTTTTTTTTTTATATTTTTATTAATTTGATGAATATAATAAAAATAGAAAATAATTTAATGTTTTTTTTTATTATTATTTGCTTCTGAGAATGGGTGACGTCACTTGCACTCATGCTCTTCCCTCTCTTTCTATTTTGGTGAATAAACTAAACATATATCGACACAAAAAATTATCTTTATATTTAAAATTATAATTATCTTCCTTATTAACAGTGGGCCATGTTCCAATAAAGATAAGCTGCTATTGGAAACACAAATAATAAGCTCTCACACTATGAATGGTCCTCGAAACCCTACACAAGGAATGTTCATCTGCTGATGTTATAATACAATTATAATACATATTATAGTTAAGACTAATTTTGTTCAAAAGCTTCGCGTCTCGTGCCAGGGGGCTACCTAGCTTAAATACAAAATTTCAACCTCCTAGTTCTTTTCGTTCTTGAGATATTTTGTTCACAGACAAACAGACAGACCATGTTGCGAAAACCACTTTTTTTGGACACAAAACCTGTATTTCCATCAAAATCTCGACATCAAATTCATGACATGAATCCAATACTTTCTCTCTATATATTAAAATATATAGGTAAGAGAAAATTAAAATCGTTGTATAATTGAATTTGTTTTATTATTCTTTTGATTCTATAATTGAGATAAATGTATGAATGAATGACTAAAGTCGGAAAAAGCTTTATAAAAATTAATTAATTTCAATAATTGATTCGACTCACAATAAGACGAGAGGAAAAATATTTAGTTGTAATAAATTCATTAGTAGAAAAATATTATATTATGTTCCTAGTTATTATGAAATTTTATAATGAAAACAGATATGGGATTTCACATGGTAGGACAACCAGGAGGCGGGTCGCGCAGCTAGTATGTATATTTATAAAAAAAAACAACATTTTTTTATTATTTTACTTAAATAAAATGTACATTTTTTAAATAAAAAAACACAAGGATCATTAAGGTGTGAAGAAAATATGAGAGAATGGAAGAGGTACCTGATAATGCAAGGATCCCTAACATGGCGCCCCACGCCAGAGAGGAAAGGAGAGGCAGGCAGGCGTTGGCGGTTGATCAAAATGAAGCCATCGGGTGAAAGGTATGTCGTTTGCAGGTTGATAGGTAAGCACTGGATAAATGATAACTTGGATATACACTGAACAAAAGAAACTTGTTTTGATAAGCACTTAATAAAAGAAAACTTGAATGCAAATTGGCGGAAGCGCATTAACCTATAAATTGATACACAATCATAGAGATCCACTCGGCAACTGAATAGATCAACTCCGCTCAAGCAGCAAGAGGATGCCCAAGGCCTTGAGTTGAAAGATCGTCTCTGATTGGCTGAGCTCTCACAAGATGGCCAACGTTAGCCAATCATAGGCGGGAGAATGGTATCCCGAATGCAATGGAAAGTACGCGAATATTCTAGGCGCCTTAATCATTATCACTAGGAGAGAAACATTATAAAAGAAATTACTCCCTCTGATATATCACCTTGAAATCCTTTCCCTTTGTCGTCATAAAGGTGGGAAAATATGAATAATTGAAAATATAATTGTAAAAATTTTTTAAATTTAATTCATTTCAGAATTTAATAACTTGATGATTTATTAATGGAAAAAATCTGGTGTGACTGGTCGCACACCACACAACTTTCTCTTATATTCTGTAATCGAAAGTTGTGTTCTGTGCTTGTCACACCAGATTAAAGAAAAACGTGATTTAATATGAATTAACTAAATTTCCTGATGAAGAGCTCCTACCTTGAGCTGATGCGCTGGTTGCCTGTACGCTGCAGCCGCTGCAGCACTGGACCCGCGTTGCTGTTGTTGTTGTAGTCGGTCGGCTTCATTCTCGACGCTCTCAAGGCCCGATTCGGCTTCACTCAACCAGGCGAGAAATTTGTCCAGGGATCGGTCGAAATTGTGCAATGAGTTCATCGCCGAGTGTAACAGTTTGCCTCGATTTACGATGCTAAAAACAAAATGTTTAATATCAGTAAAACGATATTTTCTTCCCGATGGAACCCAAAAATCAAATTTTAATCAAAGGCTGACCGACTTAAGAGCGGGGTTCAAATAAATTTAAAAATGTGTGTGTTTGGTCACTAATAAAAGAATATCTTGGGTTTTCCAAATCAATCTCAATACCAAAAGCCTGCTACAGAGAGCTGTAGCCCTAATTAAGGAGGAAGGGCAATTTTTACTAATACTAACTTGATAAAGATTTGTTTGAAATAGCTGGTAATCAGACAATGCCCAAGGGGCCGTAAGTAAGCCAGTCAATAAATCGTTTAAGATAAATTTATAAGATGGGTTTATATACTCCAGTGGACGCAATATGCCTAATCAAACAAACTCGTCTGGCAAATTTATTTTAAACGAAATATTTATTAACTTGCTTATATGAGGTACTTTAGTTTTGAAAACCAACTATATCAAATAAAGCTGTAGTTAGGAAAATAAATAAATATCAAAAAAATTAATTTTAGTGAGAAAAGAAATGCTGGAAATTATTTTTTAGAGGTGAATATTAATTGTTTCTGAGTGTTCAAGGTAAAAGATTCTCATTGGGTTTTATTCTTTTATCAAAGGAATGGAGATATCAGCGAAATTGGAATGTTCGACGTTCAATAAAGCTCCCAGAATAAGACGTTTCAGCCTGAATTTATTTGGTCATCTTCAGTTATTGGAAATTATACACATAATGCAAAGCGCTCACGTGAGTGAACCAGGATTTGTGCATCACGTGCGCTTTGCATTCATTATGTGTATAATTTCCAATAACTGAAGATAAATTCAGGCCGAAACATCTTATTCTGGGAGTTTTATTGAACCTCGAGCATTCCACTTTGGCTGATATCTCCATTTCTCTATTATAATCATCCCATCACAGTCACAACTTCAAGTAATTCGTTTATCATTTGTTTATATTCAAAATAAGAATTTATACTTCTGTAAAGTTCCGTTTCTTAAACTTTAAAATTATTTTATTCCCAACAATACTGTATATTATTTAATATTATTTACTAGCTGCCCTTGGCCTCACTTTATTCGGAATAACAATAAAATAATGTCCGGTTGCTGCTTACATTTTTATGCTCACCTAACCTTCTCGAAAATTGGTTTTCGTGTTAATCGTGATTATTTTGTATAAACCATTTTTCACACTTGTTTACAATCAGAGGTCTGATTGTCTTGATTTTTGAATAAAAATTTTTTTGTGATCTCTTTGAATTATTGTACAATTGAATGGAAAATACCCCGTTATCACCAATTTTAGATCTCTAACATGAGATGGTGTTTTAAAAATGAATTTATAAATTTGATATAGGCTTGTATGTGATAAAATTTGCTACCCTATGGTCACAAAGAAAAGTTGGAAAAGAAAGAAAAATTTAGTTTTTTATATATACATATATTTTTATTAAGAATTTTCTATTGTCTGATTTATTTTAATAACTTTTTTGTCAAATACATAATAAAAGTAAATTTTTCACTCTAAAAAATATTTAAAGAACAATTTTAATGTCAGTATTCGGTTAAAGAGCACACTGAGGTCCACCGGCTAAAGTGTAGGCAACCGTTTAGTAGGCTTTGTTTAAATTAGAATTTTCCAAATTCATTCGTAATATTATCTCTGAGCGAGTGGCGTAACTATCTATAAGTAAGAAAGGGAATGCCTAGGGGTCCATTTCTTTTTGATTTTTGAAAGTATAAAAGTAAATATAAATTAATTTTGTGACTGAATCCATCTTTGATTTTATATGTAAATTTAAATATGTGAATAGACTTTTATATCTTTTCTTATTAATAATAAACTTAAAAAAATTTTTTATTTTATTATTAGGCGTATTATTAATTTTCCGGGCGCGTCAACTGCCGAGGTTATTAGCGCCTCTTTGGCTTCTCCACTTTATAACAAATAAATATAAATAGGGCCTATATAACATGTTAAACTAGGTAGAGCCTTGTTTGAAAAGGATGGAATTTTTTCAATCAATGCTCAAATAGGCCAGTCAATGTATCTTTTAAGATAGCAAATTTGCGAGATATGTTTGTGCTTAAGATTGGGCAAAATTGCACCCCCCTGGAGTCGAACCAGGACCTCAACGCTTTCGCGGCGGGTGGCCTACGCTTGGGCGCAGGCCCAAATAGCAAAACATCTCGTATCCGCCCTATTATACGTCTACTAATGAAATTAAAATTTCATTGACTTGAGAAAGATCTTAAAATTGGGCCGGCGCCCTAGGATATAGGGTAGTCCATTCGCCGCGAAAGAGTGGAGGTTCTGGTTCGATTCCAGGGGGTGCAACTTTTGCCCAATCTTAAGCACAAACATATCTCCCAAATTTGCTTTAAATTTTAAACAAATATATAAATTTAAAAATATTAGTATTAGTAGTGTTATAATTAAAAAAAATATTTTTCTTCCATTCTTTTCCAAATTGGAATGAGAGGAGCAGGAAAGTAAAGCCAGCCGGCATAGAGTAAAAAAATTTAAAACAGATTTCGTTGACGTTCATCATTCCCATCTTCGGGACGATAAATTGTTAATATTGCTTAAGTGGATACATAGAGGTTTATATAAATATAAAATAAATAGAAATTTGTATATTAAATTTGTACGATTAAATACAATTGCTAACATAAGAGAATTAAAGGGGTGGGGCTCACATAGTGCTAACCCACAAATACTAGGTATAGTTCTGAAATATTTCTATTTTAAAATTTGGAAACAAACAAAAAGCAATAGGTAATTTTGTTTGTTTGCTACTGACAGACAGAGCACTAATGGCAATATCAGGCTGAGAAACAAATTGTACAGTGAGTGCCACAATTAAGTCCCCACCTGATAGCTAGAGCCTTAAGTATATGGTATAGTATATAGTCAGGGATGGGCGTTAATCAGTTACATGTATTTGAAATACAAGATACCAAATACAATATTAATTGGTATCTTGTAACTCGTTACAGCATAGGCAAAGTAATTGGTATCTTGTATTTCGTTACATTTTTTAGTAATTGGTATCTGAAATTCGAGATACCAAATACTTTTTTTTTTTAATTTGCCGCCATATAAAAAGTCTTGGAGAGGGAGCTGAAATCGTTTTAATTTATTTAATATTACTGTATGTAATCGTCGTGTGGGTTCTCTGCTCTGAATCTTAGTAAAAACCAGTAACGAGAAGTCAATCAAACCGCCAAATTTTCACTCTTCGTTAAAAAAACTTTTTTGCTTTCTTCTTTCAACCAGCTCTGAACGACTAAATCTTTGTTCTTCTGCCCCAGTTGAAAGATTGTTTTCATTTGCGGGTTTATTCATTCTCCATCAAGGTCCAGATTATCCGACAAAACTTTTGAAAACTTGGTTTTTTTGAAACCTTTTCATATTTTTATAAATAAATTTTTTTTTAGTGTCATGATTAATTTTATTGTTTTCGATTTTCCAAAGGTATTCTTCTATACCCGCCCGAGATTTAGTGAATGAATGAACGAATGTCTAGCAATTTTTTAAATAAAATTTCATTTGCATGCCCGTCCGCCCGAACCCGTTTATTTAGACTTGCCACCCGCCCGTACCCGCCCGTAATTTTTTCATGGCCTCCAAAGCCCGCGGGCCGGGCGGGTAACGGGCCACGGGTACCCGAACAGGGCTCTAGTTCCAGAATTACCACACCAAAAAGTATTTTAAAATCAAGGAAAAATTTGTTTGTAATTGGTATTTTCAATGTATTTGAAATACGTAATTGGTATCTTGTATCTCGTTACACAAACCCGTGAGTAATTGTTATCTTGTATTTCGTTACAAAAATCTGAAGTAATTGGTATTTTGTATCTCGTTACTCAAAATCGAGTAACTTGCCCATCCCTGTATATAGTGTATGGTTAAATAATTTTTATGGCCTAAAAGGTAAAACAGATTTTATTTTACTTTTTCAAATTTAAAATTATTTGACCATATACTATATACTATACCATATACTTAAGGCTCTAGCTATCAGGTGGGGACTTAATTGTGGCGCTCACTGTGCTACTAGTACAGACCTTTGTTCAATTGAAAAGTCGGTTTTGTGTTAATTGTGGGTTGTTAACACTATATGCAGCGTGTATTGCAGTGTATTTTATATATGGCCACGAAACTCGAAGACAGACTTTTAATCTTGGTCATTGCTGTGTTTCGTGTCCATATAAATAAGTACTGTTATACAAATTTCCAGGCCTATTATAAATTTGTATGAACCGCTATGTATCCACCCAAGCAATGTAGACAAAATCTGTTTAAAATTTTTTGCTATCCTGGATGCCTTCAGTTTCCGGCTCATCTGGATAATTTATCTCAAAAAATTTAATGATAGGATCTGCATTATTAGAGTTATTTCATTAACTAAGCAATGTTTTGCCGAATTGGGGCAATGAGAATCTATCTATCTCTTAATCTCCTGCTGACTAAAATACAGTATATCACCTATAGGTTATTTTCACTTAAAGCTTATACAGGGTGGGCGGTGGGAAGAAGTGGGCTTATTAACTGACATTTTAAAAGTTTGTTAATGGTGCATAACGAAGAGCCTTTAGGGCTACAAATTCAAAATATTTTTGTTCCAATTGCACTTCTTAAACAGGGTAATCCATATCAAAGTTGTGTTTTTTTTAAATAGAACGCCCCTGTATATTATTGTATGTATCTAAAACAAATCGACTTTTTTTTTTAGAAAAAACTGATGTCTGAAAAAAATTGAATATCGCATGTACAGTGAGCGCCACAATTAAGTCCCCAACTGATAGCTTTAGCATTAAGTATATGGTATAGTATATGGTAAATGGTGAAATAATTTTAAATTTGAAAAGGTAGAATAAAATCACATGTACCAGATTTTACGTTTTATCTTTTCGGTCAATAAAATTATTTCACTATACACCATATACTTAAGGCTAAAGCTATCAGGTGGGGATTTAATTGTGGCGCTCACTGTACCACTGTACAATCATGGCTAACTTGATTTTTTCAAATGGAACTTGATACTTTTTTTATGCCATGGGACGTGAAATTTAATCACCCTGTATAAGAAGTGCAATTGGAACAAAAATATTTTAAATTTGTAGCCCTAAAGGCTTCTCATTATGCACCATTAACAAACTTTAAAAATGAACGGTAATAAGCCCACAATCTTCCGTTCACGCAGTATTGACCCACCCTGTAGACAGGGTGACTGCTAATTCATGGTACAAACTGTGAGGACTGCTACAGGACACTGTAACAATCACTTTTTGTATAGGAATATATTGGTAAAAGTGACATGGCGAAGCACAAACATAGGAAAGAAAAAATGAGTCAAAAGTGTTTTTTTTTAATAAGTGCGTTTACAAGTAAAAATTAATTATTTAATTGACGTCACTTTTGCTCATACATTCCTATACAAAAAGTTATTGTTTCAGTGTCCTGCACCAGCCCTCACAGTTTGTACCATGGATTAGTTGTCCCCTTGTATATTGGTGAGGGACAATATTAAGTCCCACCCATGCGTTTTCTACTTGTGATTATTTCATTGTTTTTAAAAAAATATTATATATTTTATAATAGAAACTTTCATGGTTCAAACCTAGAAAATTTCCAATAAAGTTTTTCATTTTCTTTTAGAAAAACAATGAAATAATCACAAGTAGAAAACGCATGGGTGGAACTTAATATTGCCCTTCACTGTACATTGAATTCATGCGTTCTCTATCTCTAATGTGTGATGCCAATAATAATAATGTACGATGCTGGGAAAGCTTGTTGATTGGCAAAAAAAAAAAAAAATTACAAGAAGATAATTTTATTTAATTATTAATCTTAAAATTTTTTTCCTTTGCCAATCAACGAGTTTCTCATTGCTTAGAAATTCTTTGAATATTTTTTTAAATCTAACACGTAAGTGAAATTATTATACTAACAACCGACTGTGGTGACATAAGTTTTAATAATTATCAATTTGATATAGGAGTGGCTGTGATTATCGTTTAAGATAAATAAGATAATGTTTTGTCTAGGCATAATAATTGAATCCCGAATTCGAACCAGGGCATTCGTGCTTCCGTTTCTCCATGTCTGGAGATAAGCAGTGGCTATTGAAATTTCCATTGCAAGAGTATATAAGACATGTTTTTAGGATTACGGCAGTATAGCCAAGGAAAGTAGAATATTTCTGGTTCGAAGGCACCAATATGTCAACCCATTTAGTAAAATAAAGGAAATAGAACCCTAGAAGCCTCACCCAGGCTTGGTTTAATAAGGGCCTTCTATTTTCCTATATGTACAGTGAGGACAATATTAAGTCCCACCCATGCGTTTTCTACTTGTGATTATTTCATTGTTTTTATAAAAATATTATATATTTTTTAATGGAAACTTTCATGGTTCAAATCTAGAAAATTTCCAATAAAGATTTTCATTTTCTTTTATAAAAACAATAAAATAATCACAAGTAGAAAACGCATGGGTGGGACTTGATATTGTCCCTCACTGTAAGTAACAATTATTTCGCATTCATTTATCTTAAGAAATTTATATTTTCTTATAGAATTTGAGCAAATACTGTCCTTATTAAATAATGGTAGGTTCAGGCTCATATAAATAAAATATAATTTGTTAAAAATTATATTTTTATAAAAATACAGCGCAGCAGATGACAGCCTAACCTGAATCAGTCATATCCTTCAGAGTCTGCATCCATATTAAATCAAGATATATTATCCTATGAATTGGTTTGGTAATTATTTTGTCGGTGATTTGATACATATTGTTTGTTGAATATTCTAAACTGTGGCCGCGACGCCCCAGGGCGCCGCGACTGTTCTCTTGGGGCGCCGTGAAGATTTTTTGAATATTGCAAAAAAAATGGTACCGTATTCGCCTTTTAGGCCCTATAGGACCACACCTGTCTGTAAACTATGACCAGAATATGACGACTATCATGAATTCAAAACTGGCTGTCGTCTCCTGTCCTGAATTTGTTTTTGTAAATAAAATATAATTTTTAATAAAGTATATAAATCCCGATTGTATTAATTACAAATATTCCTATATTTCGATTTTTTTGGAATTGGATTTTGTGATAAAAATTAATACAAAAATCCATCAAATTTTGACAAGGGTTGTCAGCTTTTCAAATTGGATTGAATAGAGAATTTGGTATTTTATTTGGTATATTTCTATTTCTTTTGTTAAATAGCTACCAACACTGTGGCAATCTCAATTCTAACATTCTATCTCTATCATCTACCGTAGAAAAAGACGCTAGGGTCTATATTAAAGTACCCACATTAGTTTTCTCATGGGATTTTATTCCATTATTTAAAAAAAATAAATAAAAAGTTTTTAAAGGAAACTTTCGTGATTCAAACATGGCTTCTTTAGGTAAATGAACCTTAATCTTTTTTTTTAACACTCATGCTGAAGGCACACCGAACGAGCAAAATGTTTTGCCAGCGAGCATTTTGCTTCCAGAGCCATTTGGATACCAAATGGCTTAAATAAGAATGCCTCGACCCCCAATATGTAAATTAACAAATAATGAGTATCGTTTAGTCTTATATGGCCTGAGTTGCCGAGAAGCCTGTGTGTGTGTGTGTGAATGTGAGTGAGAATGGGAAAAAGTGTGAGTGTTTTTAAAAATTATAAAAAAAAAATTATTTTGCTTCCACTAATGTTTTGCTCGATGCCAACGCACACCGAACGAGCAAAAACGTTTTCGGACAAAACATTTTGTTCCAAGCATGTCCGATTGTGTTTTGTCTCTTCGGTGAGCGTTGACCCATAGAAAAGCATTGAAAAAACAGTTTTAGGCAAAAACGTTTTTGCTCGTTCGGTGTGCGTTCAGCCTCACACTTTTTTCTCACTCACACTCACATGCATACAGTCTTTTCAGCAATTTAGGCCATTTAAGACTTTTAATGATACTCGTAGATCTATTTATA
>JAKCPI010024894.1:0-18244 GCA_023213315.1 Euborellia annulipes
GAAATTCCCAAAGATTCGTGACGTTTCGGCTCCAATTTACTCGACCATCATCAGGTAATCAGAAGTCATACTAAATGTATAAAAATATATTTATTCATATAAGCAGTTTAAAGATTTAGCTAATAACTTTTTAAAATTATAATTTTATATTAGGCAATCACAAGGCTTCGAGAAGTCAAGAGTAATAAACCTTGAGATTGCCTAATAGCAAAATTATAATTTTAAAAAAGTTATTGAACAAGTCTAAACCAACATATGAATAAATATATTTTTATACATAAAATACAGATTGCTCGATGATGGTCGAATAATTTGGACCTGAAACGTCATTTAAATCTTCGGAAGTTTCATTGATTTAGAGGTGACTACATCTTGGCTGTCACTCCTACTATTGTTCTAACATAAATACATTACAGAAATAAACAAAGTTTTAGATGAAATTATTTATTTTCTTCCCTTGAGATCGTCAATTCTCGCCATCAAATCACCCACAGTAATTTGATAATAACAAAAACGCTAGAAACAATATAAAGTAGACCCTATCTAACAAATGAAAAACATTTTTGTATAAAAAAACATTCAGAACCTTTAGGTAAATCTCACCACAACGCTCGAATAAAAATAATGAAAAGTGTGACGGTGCTTTGTCACACCAGATTTTTTTGTGTCCATATATATTTAGTTTCCAACAGTACGGTACATTTGAATTTTAAAATTTGCCTCACGGGCGTGGTGTAGAGGTTAGCGTGCTAACCTCGTATACTAAACTGTCGCGAATTCGACCCAGGCGGATCGATGATGTTGTTTAAGCCATTTGGATACCAGATGGCTTAAATAAAAATGCCTGGACCCCAATATATATAAATTCATAAATATACTTAGGTTATCGTAAATGTCTTATATGGCCTGAGCTGCCGAAAAGACAGGGTGAATGTGTAATTGTGAGTGTGAATGAGAAAAAAGTGTGAATGTTTAAAAAAAAAAAAAAAAAAAAAAATTTAAAAAAATTTAGTAAACTATTTATATTTTGTTACCTGGCAACCATTTTTCCTATCTTTTCTATGAAGTACAAGAGTAAAAGTGGTCTTCAAAAAATTTCAATGGCAAAATGAGAATATACATTTTAAAGAGTATCTAAAAGATAGTTTATTTTTGAATTTTAATCAAAATCGTTGGAACGAATTTTGAGAAAATCGAAAAAAACTGAAAAACTACATCAGCAAAAGTACTAGAACTCTTTGGCCGATTTTGATTAAAAGCTTATTTTCACACCCTCGGTGGGTGTATAACTTAAATATAAAATTTCAACCTCCTAGCTCAATTCCTACATGCTTTAAATTGTACCCAGACAGACCATGTTGCGAAAAACACTTTTCACAAACAAATCTCGACATCGAATTTTTGACATGAATCTATATATACAGCCTATATATATTAACATATACATTAAGGTAAGAGAAAGCAAAATTAATTAACGCTAGTCTTTATATTAATAAAGCCCCACTATTAAATATTATTATTATTATAGTTTGGCTTGTATTATAAAGCAAACATCTAATACCAGTTTTTGTAATTATATATCTTCAGTACTATATATCATAGTTCATATGAAATGAATGAGAGAAAGAGAGAGAGAGAGAGGCACGCGCAATTTGCAGAGAGTTTTGTATCAGACCAATTGCCTATGTATCAATGCTAGCTAATTGGGAGGCTGCTGATTAGTTTGGGTAGGAATAGTAGGGGGTGGGTTTGCATTCACATCTGCACCAAGAGAAAAGCAATCATTTATATTTCATCTTTAGTAAGTTTCATTCTCTCTATCGCTGGAGAAAATAAATATATCATATTTATATTGATTTTTTTTAATTAATAATAAATATGGAGAAGAGGTCTCTAACTTTATATATTAAAGAATCTGGTGTGACTGGTCGCACAGCACACAACTTTCGATTACCGAAGGTAAATTCCTCCATGATTTAAAAAAGTTGTGTTCTGTGTTTGTCACACAAGATTTTTATTTCGCATAATTTAGTTTCCAGTGCGGTAATTCGATGTCGAGATTTTGATGGACGTTTTGAGTCTTTCTGTCTGTTTGGGATCAATTTAAATCATGGAGGAATTGAGATTCGATGATGAAATTGTATACGATTTAAGTTAGGAATCCTACTGAGGCGAGAAAATTATATTTTAAATAAAATCGTCCAAAGACTACTAGTACTTTACTAATGTGCTTTTTCAGTTTATTTTTATTTTTTTAAAATTTGCTCTAACGATTTTGATTAAAATTCATAAATCAATTATTTTTTTAGATGCTCTTTAAAATGTATATTCTCATTTTGCCCTCAAAATTGTTTGAAACACACTTTACTCCTTTTCACAGGTAAGATAGTTTGAAATATGTTGCTATTATTTATATATTTAAGGAAATCGCTAATTTTTGTTTGTCAAATAGTGCCATGAAATCAGACAAGAAATATGGTATTTATCAATACAGTATATAAACGGGGGCTCACTAGTGTAGTGGGCTACAAACAGAAGATCAGTGTACAAATCCAGGGCGTGAGGGATTCTTTCATTAATCTAAACAAATCCATTGAATCGGAAAATAGGATCTCGCCACAAGCAACTCTACGAAGAGGAAGTTGCTGTGGAAGGGACGTAAAGAAGGTTCCCTCTGAGTGATGCATGCTTCGAAAGGAATAGGCTACATGTCTGTGCTGAGGAAGTTCCTCCTCAAACTAGGACACCCTAGCATAGAAAGAGGTTGGATAAAAGGATCCGGGTGGAACCAGAGATAAGGATGAGTTCACTAGAGAGCATTGAAACGGTAGATGGCTATGGCCAGAGGCCTGTTGGGATTGAGATGTGTGTCTTCGTACACGAAAGTACCTTGGATAAATAAACGGGGACCCCGATAGAAATTTCAAATAATATATAAATTTTATTCTTCCACTTACAGTTTTTTTTTCTTTAATGACGAGAGCTCGATGATAGATTTTGGAAGTTCAAAAATACGATGTCGATGTCATCAATGATCCGGAGATGAAAAAATACCTGAGAAAAAAGAAACAAAATAAATAATACATGTACTATTATGGAAACCTGCAGAAATTTTTCGAAGAAAGAAGGAGAGAGGCAAAATATTGTTTTATAATAATAAAATTAAATTCTATAATTGTACAATGTTATACATGAAGGAACCAAGCGCCATTGAGATAAGACCGCCATTTTTAGCATAAAATAAGATCTACCTCTTTATTTAAATCACAACATTATTACTGATACATTATTACTGATTTAGGTTAATGGCGCTTGGTTCCTTCATGCAATGAAAAAGTATAAATTTTTCTTTTTAATAGCATTGCCGCAACAGGGATGGGCAGGATTGTGGATTTAAATCAAATTCGATCCAGGAAAATGTAAGACGTCTGAAACTAACCCTCTCTCCCGAATAACTCCTATAGATCCTAAACATTTATCCGAAACTTTCAAATTGTCTATTGCTTATTTTGTTCACTGAATTTATTCTTTTTCTAATTTGAACTTAAGGTGCGCGTCTCTAAAAGCCGTTAGAAGACGATTCCTACCGAGTTACTCTAGGCGGCAAGAGATGGCGTTAGTTTTTCCCAAAGGAATACAAGGGATTTATTCCATTTCATTTGAAAGATTCCAGCTAATTAATTAAGGGTAAAAAATTAATTATTTTTTAACACAATGATTACTAATTGAATTATCTATAAGATATAGAGCGAATTTTTTTAAAAATATCTTTTATTTAATGCGATTAATCTAAAAAAAAAAATTTATTTTTCGAAAATCAAAAAAAAGGGCTTCTATAAGTTGTAGATATTTTAAATAGTTTTAATTAAAAAAAAATTTGAGGTCGATAGCTTCAAAATTGTGGCCGCTGGAATCTCCCAAAATTAGCACCCCGATACGCGCACCTTAAACTCTCCACCTCTTTAATAATTTAATCAATCACTTAAACAAATTTTTAATTTGTTACTTGAATGAATGTCAGTAAACAAGGAAAAACCCTCGCTATATATATATCCATAGCTACTATTATATAGTTGTGCGTTTAATCTCTGGATTATATGCTTTAATTATTTGGTTAGCATGGCTCTATATCTCTCGATAGTTATTATCCTGCCATGTTTAAATATAATTCATCTGAAATGCCCTATAGAGAATTTTACATGAGACTGAATATAGAGAAATAAAATTAAACATATTTTAACGAATAAATATCGCTAAATAACAAAGAGAGAACGGTTTATCATAGCAATTCAGGGGGCTCGGAGAGTATAAATCGTTATCATGGCTTTTATAAAGCTTTTTATAGGTGAGGTATTAATAAAACGGAAAATTTTATCCTCACGCTAATCTGGGCAGTTTGTTCTCAAGTTTTAGCCAGAACAGGTGGGTTTTAGTTTAGGAAGAGTAGTGGGAGGTTGGGGTGGGGGGGATGTGAAATACGGCCCCCCGGGGACGGTTTGTGACTTATTGCGTGTCTTTGTGTCTCCAAGCCTAATAAATTCCCGAAAATATCGCTTAATCAATGATTGGTTTGGAAGTGCGCGCGTCCATTTTATAAATATATTTCTTTGTTTTTAGCTAATCCATCTATATATAACAATTTGTTTTAGATTTTTCAATTTTTTTTTTTTGTTTGTTTAGAAAACTGTTGTAGCCACAACGAAACTGTGAATGAATAAACTTAATTTGGTAAGTAACCCAGGGGCGTTCAAATATAAAATCTCAAAAAAATAATAATAATAAAAATTATTTACCCTATATTTAATTTCCTTTAAGCTAATAACAATTCTACCCCTTTTAGGGTCGAATGATTCACATAAAGTTAACTAGCTATCCCTCGGATAAGCTATAGTCAACTATAGTATATTATATCTTTCTAGTCTTTTATATCTAGTTAAGCTAATCATATGATTAAATAAGATCCAAAATTCCGTATAAAGGATGAAATTAGAAACACATGCCTTTTTTATTTATTTTTTTAGAAATTAAAAAAAAATTAATTAAGCAAACTAATTTTTAATACAGTGGAACTTCGCTTAACGAGCATAATCCGTTTCAGAATCATTCCAGAAACACTCGTTATGCGAAAAAATAACATTGTGCCCATGACGACACAGACTGATATAATATGCACCGGGACTTCCCCTCTCCTCGCCACTCGTTATGCGAAACGGCGCTCATTAAGCAAGTCATTCTTTTACAATTTGTTTTGCTCATTATGAGAATTACTCGTTATAATAACGCTCGCTAAGCAAGGTTCTTCTGTATTTATTTTAATTTTAATTTTTTTTTTTAATTTTTGAAAAATTATGGTTTTATTAAGTCTTTAACTTCACAAAACACTCCTTATACCTTAGATAGCTAATGAAATGTGATTAAATTCATTTTTTTAACTCTAAGACAGCGTTTTTGAAACTGGGAGGCGCAGATTAGCCTAATTTTAGCCACAGCGAGCAATTTTTCCAAATGATTGTTAGTTTTATAAATAAGAATAAATAAAAAAAAATATATTTTTATATGAATTTATATTTTTTAGCATTAACATTTTTTGTTTTTGTATTATTTTATAAAAAAAAAGGGGGGGGGGAGGCGTCATACGATTAAATATATAGATATTTTTTTTTTTATTAAATATTTTTTAGGGAGGTGTTGTACCATCAAGTTTGGAAACCTAAGTTTAAGCGTGTTTTTGTTTACTATATTGATGATTTGTTAAGCTTGCTAGTTAACTAGATGTGAAGCAACCGACCCGCAAATGTCCATTGATTACTAAAGTAATGTAAAAATTCATGCTGATAAATAACCCCTTGGGATTAGTAAGATTATTGATAGATATTTTTGAAATGAGTTAATATTTCTAATGTTATTTTACCAGAATTCGAGTATTATTGCAATATTTAAATTTATAATGATTATTTATATATTCTAATAGGTATGATTAAATTTTGCTTTCACAAAAGAGAAGAGAGAGGTCTATTTTTATTATAATTAAAAAAAAAAGCAAACGAGAGTGGGGGTTTGATTTGTTGGCTTGGAGGCACATCAGACGGCGGATCGGATCAAAAGCAGCTGTCATTTTTTGGAAGCCAAACTCAATACTGGGATTCTTTAATAAGTTTTTTTTTTTTTTTTTTAAATTTGACATGTGGTCCTGGCAGGTGAGTTTGGAAATTCAACAGCGAAGGGAAAATCCTATCGATTGTTTTTCATAAGAGTGAATCAACAACAAAGAAACAAAAAATAAGATATTTAAGATTGGGGAATAATAAATAAGGACAAGGTCTAAATAGCATCAGATGCCGAAAAAATAAAGGGTATAAGCCGAGCGCACAACTTTGCCCACCCAATATTCAAGAAAAAAATATTGCCCCCCGCCCCCCAATGGTCCGATGTTATACAAATTAAATATCATTTTACTCGGGAGGAAGTCTAATTTCTGAATATATAAAAAAAAATTATAGGTTATGTAAGAAAAAAATATTAGTCTTTCCCCCTCAGAGCCCCCCCCCCTAATGGTCCGATGCTTTACAAATTATATATCATTTTACTAGGGAGAAAGTCTAGTTTCTGAATATATAAAAAAAATATAGGTTATTTGTAAGAAAAAAATATTGGTCCCCCCTTCTAGAGCCCCCACTAATCCGATGTTTACCAAAAGCTTTTCAGTTCTTGGCCTCTATCCCTAGTTTATGAGTGGGAAATTTCACGCTATACTGAAAAAAACTTGCCTCTATGATAGATAATTGAAATGCAACAATGAAAAATAGTTATATCTAACCTCCAGCTAGGGCATTACACTTGAAATTTTGAAATTTCACAAAAATCACAGGATTTTATGAATTTTTTTAAATTATCAAAACAATTGGATAGTGGACTGTTGTAGTAAAAATCATTTATATTAGAGTTATATAAAAAGGTCGCCTTCCACGCGTAGTGTATTGTGGGTGGAGAGAGTATGGGTGGAGGGGGACTTACGCTATAATACGTCATTTTTCTGAATATCCATTGCGCTACCTTAAATTTAAAAAATACAACATTTACAATAATTCATTGACTTTTTTAACTCTAATATAATTGATTTTCACTATAGCTGTCAAATATTCAGCTGTTTGGATAGGATACTTTAAAAAAAAATATATAAAATCCTATGATTTTTGTGAAATTTCAAGTGTATGCGCTAGCTGGAGGTTAGATATAACACTTCTTCTTTGTTGCATTTTAATTAGCTATCATAGTGGCAAGTTTTATTTAGTATAGCGTAAAGAAAAAAAAACAAAAAATTTTTTTCAGCCCACCCTATTGAACATAATACTTTTAACTAGGAAGAGCCTTGTTTGAAAAAGATGGAATTTTTTCAATCAATGCTCAAATAGACTGTTCATTAGCCAGTCAATATATCGTTTAAGATAGCAAATTGGCGAGATATGTTTGTGCTTAAGATTGGGCAAAATTGCACCCCCTGGGGCCCCCATCCTAGGGGCCGGCGCCCTAGGATAAGGGTAGTCCACCCGCCGCGAAAGCGTGGTGGTCCTGGTTAGACTCCAGGGGGTGCAATTTTGCCCAATCTTAAGCACAAACATATCTCGCCAACTTGCTATCTTAAACGATAATACTTTTAGTAGTTGTAGAACAGTTGTGAAGTACCTCCTCCAAAAATTTCATAAATTCAAAAACCAAACAAATGTTTTTCACAACTCGCACTGCCAAATAGGAGAGTCAGAACCTTGGTATCTGATATTGGGCGCCTATACGATAATCGGCTACTTTCCCCTAGCTATTAATTAATTTCCAAAGACATATTTGTTATCAGGGGCCTAATTTATTTTGCGTCTAGAGCCTTATAATGTCATAATCCGCCACTGCTGTTAATCAATATTACAACTCCCATATAATATGTAGAATAGAAGATGTATTATAGCCTACAAATCTCAGTGAAATTTGTCCCTGTTTTTTATTTGCATCTCGGTTAGGAGACAAATCACTTTTTCGAATCCCCCGGAAGTTAATTAAAGAGCAAGCAAACGCTGCCCTGAGCCCTTTGGCTTCCGGTCTCTCTGCTGGTCCATCGTCCTCTCTCTTCTCTCTCTTTTTCTCTTGCAATTACTTCGTCAAAAATTAAATTCCCTTTTAGCCTCTTTTGCATTCTTCATTTCCTTTTCGTATCCATTAACCATTGTCCGAAAAACGAATTTCCTAAATCGAAGAAGAAAAATACGAGAGAGAGAGAAGAAGAGAAAGAGTTGCAATTTAATCACTCACTCGTTTTATTTATTTAAGATAGCTTTTAATTCATTTCCTATTGAGAAATGTAAATAAAATAAGACAAGGATTCAAAGATATAAGATTAGTATCTGGTGTGACAAGCACGGTGCACAACTTTCTCTTGCTTGTCGCACCAGATTTTTTGTGTCGAGGATATATTTAGTTTCCCATAGCACCTAAGTTCCCAACTTGACCACTTGCTCATAAGGGAGCGTACAAGTATTACGTAACGCAATTGGGGGAGGGGAGTCTCGTAAAACGTTACCATGCGTTACAAGGGGGGGGGGGGTTGAACTACGCGTTACGTAACTGGTATTTTAGCGACTTTCCGATATTTTGCGCAACATAATTGTGACTTTTAGATAAAAATGGCCACTTGAGCGTTACGTAACGTCTAGGGGGGTCCAAATTTTTATAGACTCTGGGTATTTTAAATGTTGACTGCTTGAAATAAACTATGGTTATTTTTCAAAATTTTAATCTAATATTTGGATATTTTATTCCTACAATAGAGACTCCCAAATAAATACAAAATTTCATAAGAATTCGAAAAACATTTTTTTTTAATGTGTAAAAAGTTCCAAAGGGGCCCGACCCCCTTTTGAATCGAAATTAACACTCAAATCCCCATAGGGATTTAACATTGGACGACTCTATGGAAGGAAGAGCCGGAAAATTAATTTGAAAAATCTCAAATACATCAGTTAAGTGTACTTCAAACAATTTTCACCAAAAATTTTACTGATATACTTTTTAAAGAGCATCTAAAAAATAGTTTTTTTTTTTTTTTTTTTTTTTACAAAAAAAACATTCACACTGTCTTTTCGGCAACTTAGGCCATTTAAGACTAGACGATAACCGTTATTGATTTAATATACATATATGGGGTCCAGGCATTCTTATTTAAGGTTGTTCGGACATTAAAGCACTTTAACTGATTAAAAGCTAATTTTTTTAATATGTTATTAATCACTATCAAATACGTATAAAATAAAATTTTGAAGCAGATCTGACACAGGGTTATCGTGTAATTAATTTTTAAAAAATTGAAATTTAACATGTAGCCTATGGGGAATAACGACGAAACGCACACATATTGAATTAAATAGGCATCTGTGCATCTGATACAAAAACAAAAAAACTTACATTTTATTAATTCACTTCCGAGGAATATGTTAAAAATAAAATCAAAAGTTTCTGCCGACCGCTTTTAAAGATATTTTAACAAGAAAGTCAAAAAATTCTCCAAAATGACAGTCGCTAATATTTAAAAATAATGAATTCTCGAGAGTCAGACCAGCCTGGCAACGTCGCATAACATAAGTGTCTTATCTCTATGTCAGTTACATTTTTTTTTTCAATTTTACAATATTTTTTCTAGCAAATCGTCCATTGTGTTTAAACTGATTTGCATTAAACATTGTAATATATTAAATAAAATAAAATTTAAGGCGTTTAAGATTTAAAATAGATAGTTGATGAATGCAATGTTGCCAGTTCTATATTACGTGAAAAACTGCTCAAGTCGAAAGTCATTCATTTATTATTTTTGGTAATTAAATTATTAACTTAATCCAATTATAAACTATGATAGGTCACGACTAAATTATAATAAGGAATTTTGGCATTCAAATTTTTAATTTTATTTAAAAAAAAATTTAGATTCTATTATGACTTACGATGTACTATCCGAACAACCTTAAGCCATTTGGTATCCAATTGGCTTAAATAAAATCATCGGACTGCCTGGGATCCGAACCCGCCACTTTTAGTATACGAGGTTAGCGCGCTAACCTCTACACCAAGCCCCAAGGGCTAAAAAATAGTTGATTTATATGAATTTTCATCTAAAAAGAAAATATTTATATATTCTGTTACCATGGCAACCATTTCTCCTATCTTTCCTATAAAGTACAAGTGTAAAGTGTGCCTCAAAAGATTTCAAAGGCAAAATGAGAATATACATTTTAAAGAATATGTAAATAATCCTAGTGCACGATCTCTTCAGGCTAGTTTAGATTTTAATGACTTTCTCGTTAGCAATAATTAAATTTTCTCAGTTAATTAAGGAAATTGTATGCCATTCATAGTCGAGAAAGTATTTTCCCTGTATGTATAAATTCTTTATTTAATAACCGATTGTTATGAAATTCCATTAAAATGCATAAATACATTTATGTGTTAAAATATTCACATAGACATGACATTTATTTAATACATTTATTCTAAAAAAAAAAAAAAAAAAAAAAAAAAAAAAAAAAAAAAAAAAAAAAAACGTATCTGACACAATTATTATTTTTATTTTATTTTTAGGAATTAACGAGTGCGCTTTTTATATAATTCATAACTCTTGTCAGGAAGTCGCGTAGCAATTGAAATTGATTACTTTTATAAATGGGGGAGTAAAATATAAGAGAGGAGGATATTAGCATGATAAATTGGATGCATATCATTTTATTTAATAGCCAGAAGGAAGGAATCCCTAAAAAAAGAAGAGTTCTTCTATAGGAATGTAGTAATTCAGAGAGGATTTACTACTAGAGTAATAAGAGATAAAATCAATAATCAATTCCCCTCTGGATTTAATTAATATCAAAAGGTTAAAATAAGTGAATTCAAATCATATATTATTAACGGGGAAGGGCTATCATTTAAAGATATCGTCCGGCTTACTACGAAAAGTGACCAAGTCAATTATTGTTTTTTTCTGGAAACAAGATTTAAATTTCATAGCATATCATTATTTGGCTTTTATGCTATATTGTAGTGACAGCGTATTCAATGGAGGAAGAGACTTGGATTTTATTTATTTAAACCATTTGGATACCAAATGATTAAAATAATAATGCCTGGACCCCAAATACATATAATAACGATTATCGTAAAAGTCTTATATGGCCTGAGTTGCCGAAAAGACTGTGTAAATGTGTGGGTGAGTGTGAGTGTGAATGAGAAAAAAAAGTGTGTGTGTTTTTTTTGAAAAGTTGCATGAAGAACCTGCTTTCCTTTAAGGAGTAATCTTCCAAATCAAAATTGGATAAGATCCTCTTACAACCTCCGGTGTTATTCCAAGCTTTTATTTTAAGTCATAAGTAACACTCTGCAATCTGAAAGTATGAACTTATAACACTTGTTTGGTAAAAATTTTCCTTTTGTTTTTATTTTGTTTTAATATTGTATTGTTATTGTTTTTAATTTTTTCCCATATTGTATTTTTATTGTTTTCTTTTCAAGTTACGCTGTATTTTTGGATATTTATGTATTTTATAAATGTACTTATTGTTTGGCAAGGGATGGCCTAAGCAGCCTACCTTAATAAAAAAATAAAAAATCTGGTGTGACTGACGCACAGCACACAACTTTCTCTTACCTTCGGTAATCGAAAGTTGTGTACTGTGCTTGTCACACCAGATTTTTTGTGTCGACATGTATTTAGTTCCCGGCAGTAGGTAATATTTGAATTCAGATGTAAAATTTATAAGTATGGGAAAATATTTATATTTTGTTACCATGGCAACCATTTCTCCTATCTTTCCTATGAAGCACAAGAGTAAAGTGTGCTTCAATCAATTTTGAGGGCAAAACGAGAATATACATTTGAAAGAGCATCTAAAAAATAATTGATTTTTGAATTTTAATCAAAATCGTTAGAGCGAATTTTGAGAAAATCGAAAAAAACTGAAAAAGTACATCAGTAAAGTACTAGTACTCTTTGGCCGATTTTGATTAAAAGCTTATTTTTCCGGTCCCGGGGGGTGTTTAACTTAAATATAAAATTTCAGCCTCATAGCTCAATTCCTTCAAGCTTAAAATTGAACACAGACACACACACACACACACACACCCCCACACACACACACACACACACACACACACACACACACAGACAGACCATGTCGCGAAAACCACTTTTTACTTTCTCTTACCTATGTATATATGTAATATATATATAGAGAGAAAGTATTGGTTTCATGTCAAAAATTCGATGTCGAGATTTTGATGGATCTTCACGTTTTGAGGTCCCTGAATCCAAAAATCTGGTGTGACTGGCGCACAGCACACAACTTTCTCTTACCTTCGGTAATCGAAAGTTGTGTACTGTGCTTGTCACACCAGATTTTTTGTGTCGACATGTATTTAGTTCCCGGCAGTAGGAAATATTTGAATTCAGGTGTAAAATGTATAAGTATGGGAAAATATTTATATTTTGTTACCATGGCAACCATTTCTCCTATCTTTCCTATGAAGCACAAGAGTAAAGTGTGCTTCAAACAATTTTGAGGGCAAAACGAGAATATACATTTGAAAGAGCATCTAAAAAATAATTGATTTTTGAATTTTAATCAAAATCGTTAGAGCGAATTTTGAGAAAATCGAAAAAAAACTGAAAAAGTACATCAGTAAAGTACTAGTACTCTTTGGCCGATTTTGATTAAAAGCTTATTTTGTCGGTCCCGGGGGTGTTTAACTTAAATATAAAATTTCAGCCTCATAGCTCAATTCCTTCATGCTTAAAATTGAACACACACACACACACACACCCACACACACACACACACACAGACACACACACAGACAGACCATGTCGCGAAAACCACTTTTTTGGATTCAGGGGACCTCAAAACGTGAAGATCCATCAAAATCTCGACATCGAATTTTTGACATGAATCCAATACTTTCTCTCTATATATATATTACATATATACATAGGTAAGAGAAAGTAAAAAGTGGTTTTCGCGACATGGTCTGTCGGGGGGGGGGGTGGGTGGGTGGGGTGGGTGGGTGTGTGTGTGTGTTGTGTTCAATTTTAAGCATGAAGGAATTGAGCTATGAGGTTGAAATTTTATATATAAGTTAAACACCCCCCGGGACCGGAAAAATAAGCTTTTTAATCAAAATCGGCCAAAGAGTACTAGTACTTTACTGATGTACTTTTTCAGTTTTTTCGATTTTCTCAAAATTCGCTCTAACGATTTTGATTAAAATTCAAAAATCAATTATTTTTTAGATGCTCTTTCAAATGTATATTCTCGTTTTGCCCTCAAAATTGTTTGAAGACCACTTTACTCTTGCACTCCATAGAAAAAGATAGGAGAAATGGTTGCCATGGTAACAAAATATAAATATTTTCCCATACTTATAAATTTTACATCTGAATTCAAATATTCCCTACTGCCGGGAACTAAATACATGTCGACACAAAAAATCTGGTGTGACAAGCACAGTACACAACTTTCGATTACCGAAGGTAAGAGAAAGTTGTGTGCTGTGCGCCAGTCACACCAGATTTTTTGGATTCAGGAGACCTCAAAACGTGATAGATCCATCAAAATCTCGACATCGAATTTTTGACATGAACTAATACTTTCTCTCTATATATATTACATATATACATAGGTAAGAGAAAGTAAAAAAGTCATAAGTATTCGTCAATGTAAACAATAAACACTAACTTTAGGTCAATTTAAATAAAAGCATCTTTTTTATTGCCTACGGGCTTGGTCTAGTTGGTAGCGTGCCTACCTTCTATATCGAACGTCGCGGGTTCGGACCCCAGGCAGTCCGATGATTTTATTTAAGTCATTTGGATACCAAATGGCTTAAATAGAAATGCCTGAACTCCCAATAGATATTATCTCATATATAACGGTTATTGTAAAGTCTTATATGGCCTAAGTTGCCGACAAGACTGTGTGAATGTGAGGTGTGAGTGTGAATGAGAAAAAGTGTGGTGTTAAAAAAAATCTTTTTTATTATTTTTTACATAATAAATTATCAGTTAAGGTATACTGTAAATAACAATATTTCACAAGAAGATTCCTCTCCCATATTTTTCATTTAATAAAATTTGAGAAGCTCCCTTTGAGTAAATACTAAATATTTCACTGAGAGCTTTTCTCTAGCCCGTAGGCGGGCGGTAACAAGTTAAACATAAGCCATAAGGATTTGAAAATGTTGAAAAAATTCCCTACTAGAAATTTTGTCTACCTAAGCAAAATTAGCGCCCGTATAAATTTTTTCAACCGGGGAGGGGGTGAACACAGTGATATATATTAAACATGTATAATTAAGGTGTTCATTTAACGGATAGATAGAGAAAGATGAATGCGCATGCCTGCATCCAGTTTCAGGCTCGTCGCCCAGGCACAATCGCTAATTTAATCAATTCCACCAATTAATTCATCCTCAGACCCTTCCTTATCTAGTGATAAAAACTATCTCAACAGCCCGCTCACACAAATTAGAAGGTTTTGTCTCGGATATATATTTCATTCTCTCTCTCTCAATTATTAGATATTAAAGAGGAACATTTTAGAACATGTCAAACAAAAAAAAATTTGATATTTAAATTTTGAATTCCGATAAAGGATATAATTTTCTCTAAAATGCAAGGATTGTTTTGATTAAATAAAATAATAATAATTTGTTACTTTTAATTAAAATTTTTTTTTCTTTATGAAATTAAAAAAAAAAAAAAAATGTTAAAATAGAAGTTACGAGTATTGTTCCATTGGAATAAAATTAAATGAACAAACTTTTGTTTTTTCATTTAAGGTATTTTTCGGCCGTTTTGACCCCTTATCTATTTATTCCAACTGGATTGGTAGCCAATAAAAGGCCAGAACGCTACCCACTACACTAAGGCCCGAGGTCATAAATAAACTTGTTAGTGAAAATTAAAAAACTATGAGAATATTTTAAATGAAATAAATAAGAAAAATACATATTCTTACCAATCAGGAAAATGCGCCGCAAGTGAGAGAGGTAATCAATTGGCCGGGTGATCACTTCCCAAAAAGAAATGTAGAGCCACCAAAGATCCCAAAGAAAAATCAGCATCTGAAAATAAAATAATATATTATTAATACTTACATATTATCAATTCATATTTCCTAGCTTCTTCAATATTGAAGGGAAGAAGGGGGGGGGGGGGGGGGGGGGATTATTCAAATTTTAACTGTTATATTTCAAACCTTAAGAAATTATCTGCTTCCATATATCTATGAGCAAATTAACTCCTCGTTTTAAACACCTTCTTATGGCCATTTAGAGCTATAAATTTGCCAAACCTCAACCAAATTCGATGAATAGTGCATGAGATATAATCACAATAAAAAGCTACATACACAAACATATTAGCAGCATATACACAATATCAGCGCATTGCCAATATGACCTGAAACGTAAAGATTTATAAAAATATTGAGCTTTTAGATTTTTTACAACAAACTCGAGAAATACCAATAATCGGGCTATAGAATTATTGGGATTCCACTGTATTAAATATGTTATATTGGGATTATACATATGAAACATTGACTGAATGAAGAAACCAATTGCTTTTTCTCAGTTTTTGAAACGAAGTTCTTTAACGCGGCTTACGCTGGGTGAACTGGGAGAAAATGTAACATAACAAAAACGCGTTCCTAACAAAAATGCGTTCCCAGCGCCCGAGCGATGGCGGAGGAAGGCGAGATTAGCCGGTCTTGGCGAGGCCACGCCCAACTTCTCCTTCTCTTTATTTCCTTCTATCTACATTAGGCGGGAAATTGCTCTCGCCAAAGGCGAGTAAGAGGTTCCAGCGGGCGTAGCTCCCTAACTTTCCGTCTATTTAAATAATATTCTTATTAAATTATATTCTGAGTTGAAGAAGAGGCGTGAGGAACTTCGTTCCTGCCGGGGGTTTAGGACCCTACACGTTTTTCTTAATCTTATTTTGTGTGTATAATAAATTTTGTGTTTAGTTTGAGACTAATTGCAGAAAATAATCCGATGTTGGAGCAATTAGTTGTCTTCGGGATTATCTTCGAGTGACCATTATACTGGTCATGATATTATTTACCAATTGAAGCAGAGCCTAAAGGCGAACTTCTTTTATTATTATTATTATTACTCCCTACACATGAAATGAAGCTAATATTATTTATTTCTATTTGCTAATGGAAGTTATTTCCAAACCCCGGGAGATATTAATACACCGAAATGAAATTGCGCCTTTCTTCTCTAAAATTGATTGAAAAGCGAAAGAGAGATTGTGATTGTAACCATCCCCCCTAAGGAATTCGCTATTCCTTGTCCTACAGGGCAACAATCAACAGACGGGGACATAAATAAACTTAGGAAAACAGAAGAAAATAAGTGTGAGGACAATAACTTATCGATGTCCGAAATCTTTCACTCCAATAATTCCAGTCAGCCAATAAATAGCCAAAGTTTTTAGAACAAGTCTATTTTAAAAAAGATTTGTGGCGTTGAGTTCGATCCTCGAAAAATGTTATTTGTCTTCGGTGATGCTCTCTCTCCCCTCTCGTATAGCATACACACACACGCTTCCCTTTTTCTCCCGACAATCTGGAGCTGAATCTTAAGAAGAAGTAAATTTATAAATTATTAATGATGATGGAGTGATTAATAACTTTTCGAGAAAGTTACCTTGGAGATACAAATTAATGAACGTACGTTGATTAATTATTTTTAAAATATTAGTAAAATTTTATTTTTTAAATAATTTTCGAGATCTATCTATTTGATATTCAGGTAGGCCTATATTTTCTATCAACAATTACATTATAAAAGAAACACACACGTCTACGCTCTAAGCAAAAACGGGTCACGGGCTTGATAAAAAAATTAAAAAATACATTAGTAAAGTACTAGTACTCTTTTTCCGAATTTATTTAAAAGCATAGGGCTACCTTACTTAAAATTTAAAATTTCAACCAAGAGCGGATCCAGAGGTGATTCTCGGGGGGGGGTAATCTGGTGTGACTCGTCGCACAGCATACTATTTTTTCTTAATTTCGGTAATTTAAAGGCGCATTCTGTACTTGTTTGCCAGAATATAAATACAAATCAAATTTTTAAGTATTAATTTTTAAAATTTTACATTAAAAATAAATTTTTTTTTATCTTGGGGAGGGGGGAGGGGGGATGGGGGGTAATTGCTCCCTTTACCCCCCCTTGTATCCGCCCATGATTTCAACTGAATCGAAGCTCTTTCTTTATATTTTTTTTTCACTCAGATTGAAGAACCATGACATGGTTTTAGACTTATGTGACCTCAAAACCTGTATTTCCATCAAAATCTCCATATCGAATATTTGACATTTTCTATATATTACCATGGGCGTAACTAGGGAATTTGGTTGGGTGGGGGGACCATGGGACCAGCTATCCTCTGGGGGGGCCTGGAAATCCTCATATTTTCTCAATTTTCCTTGGGGGGGCACGAGCCTACCGGGGGCCGCCCCCCGGCACTCCCTAGTTACGCCTATGTATATTATATATAAAAGAAACTAAAAAATCTTAGGAAGATTCTAAAAGATTAAAGAAAGATATTAAAATTTAATCTTAAAGATGGGAAAAAAAATAAAAAAAATAAAAACTTTTGATTAAATTTATTTTATTTATTTTTTTTTTTTTTTGTTTCTTCGAGATACAAGAGAAAGAGAGAGAGGGCGAGTAAATTTAAGTGTGTTTTTGAACTTTAATGTCTAGAGATCACGACGACGCCATAAAATTCCTCTGAGGGGATGGAGGGGCTGGTAGTTAATTTAAATCCTGGTTATTTATTATACACTGATTAACCTCAGTGTTTTCTTCTAATCCAAGTCAATTCTATTCATTGGATTTGGATTCCCATCCCTTGGAACATGGTCCTCTATCTGGGGGAATTTCCTTAGGAGAGAGGGATGATACCCTCTTTATTCAACATCTAAGCCTCTCTGGCCCAATTTGCAACTCAACTGGAAAGCTCATCAATGCGTAATCCGACGATTGATCGCCGATCATCATCATCATTAAACCAGTTCTCTTTTCTTTTCACCGATTGTCATTCGCATGTTCGTAAAGCAAATCTATTCATTCATAATCCGATTTGAGAGACTGAACCACGGAATGCATTCCATCTATTATCAGGAAAATCTCTCTCCATATATCTCTC
>JAKCPI010024895.1:0-16904 GCA_023213315.1 Euborellia annulipes
CCGTGCCATGTCACACAATGTAGGTATCTAAGAAGGGTATAGGAAGAGGTAGGTGGAAATTGGATCAGGTTTACGTGACACAACTGTCAATTTAAAGAGAGAGAGAGAGAGAGTATGGGGTAAAAAGAGATTTCTGCACTGCCCTCGAGTATGTTGGCCCCACTCACTCATAGAGAAGAAGAAGAAGGTAAAGGAAGGAGAGTGAGTGAGAGAGAGAGGGACACGCGCTGCCACAAAAACCAAGTCCCCTTGGTCTGTGTAAAGGCAGGCAGGCAGGCAGCAGACGGTGAAGAAAGGGGCCCTTGGGTGGGGGAGATAGAGCTCAGAGCTCAGGAGCAACCAGCAACAGCTGCCCAGACATTTGGCAACGCTGTTTGCGCGCGCCGCATCGCACCGCTCCAGTGATTAGCGCACTTACTCCATGCACTTCAGTGCAGCGGTTTTGTAATCCGATAACACTAATCATCTTCATCCCCTCTCTCTCTCTCTCTCTTTTCTTTCTCTCGGCTATTTAATTGTACAAATTTAGAAATAATCAAATTGCCTGATAAAAATCCACCTGTTGAATTGTGAGGAGTTTGTTGTTGTTGTTGTTGTTGTTGTTTTTAATTTTATTATCAATATTGTGTTAGATCAGAGTTTAACTATTCATTCAAGGGTGCAAAGAACTCAATTTTATTAATTTTGCTTAGGATTTTTTTTTGTTGAAGCCTTTTTACTTTCTCTTACCTCTATATATGTTAATATATAGAGAGAGAAAGTATTGGATTCATGTCAAAAATTCGATGTCGAGATTTTGATGGATATATTACATGTTTTGAGGTCCTCTGAATCCAAAAAAAAAAAATGGTTTTCGCGACATGGTCTGTCTAACATTGTAAGTTATATTTCTCGAAAACTTAACTTTTAATTTCCAGAACTAGTGGCTGAACGTATAATTCAACAACGAAGAGAGTAAGGCATCCGAAAGGAATAAAAAAAAAATATTTCTCTTCTTTCGCTTTATTTAATAAAATTGTTGACGTTAAGGACCATTTGTCCTGAAGAAAAATCGACCGAAACGTATTAAAAAAGTTAAAATAAAATAAAAACTTTTATGTTAAAAATACGTAAAAAAGTTTTAAATAGGCGACTTTATACAAATATGCAAAATAAAACTTTTTCTTGCATGCCTCCCCTACCCGGCCACTATACACCAAGACGTTGTGACGTCAAAATTTGAACCATAGTGCCAAGGGGGCATGATTCGGATGAAAAATTGGTTTTCCAGGACGTACTTGTTAGCAAATAGATAAGAATCCGTGCTTTAATCATCATATTTTAACATCTTTATTTTTGTATGTATACTTTTTGAAAACTGAAAATGACAGGGTGGATATTTGCCGAAATGTTCCAATAAACGAGAGGCTGGCTGCAATTTGCTTGTTTTCCCCAACAAATAAATAACAGAGGTTACGCCAAGCACGAAACTTCTGAAAACCATATCAACTTTCAATGACTTAAGAGTTAAGGGGCTAATTATTAATATTAATGAAAAAACAAAAATTGTTTTTCTTATTTATCTCTATCAGGAAACCGAAGGAACTTTGCAGCCAGGAGAATCTTTTATTTAATTTTTACTTACCGACGATTTTTGTATATGATTATTGTAAATTAATTTAATAAATGTTATGATCATAGGCCCTGATGAAGGTCGTGACAGACGACCGAAACGTTGGCAAGTAAAAATTAAATAAAAGATTTTTTTATTTACGGGTGCGCGTCTCGAAAAGTCGTTAGAAAGCTTTTGACTACCGACCACCTCTAGGCGGCAAGAGATGGCGTTAGTGTTCCCCATAGGAAAACAAGGGACAAATTGCATTTCATTCTAGACTTTCCAGCTAATTAATTAAAGGCAAAAAATTAATTATTTTTTAACACAATGATTACTAATTTAATTATCTACAACTTATAGAGCTCCTTTTTTTTAAAATATCTTTTATTTAATGCGATTAATCTAAAATTATTTTTTTTTTTTTTTTGAAAATCAAAAAAAAGGGCTTCTATAGAGTTGTAGATATTTTAAATAGCTTTAATTTAAAAAAAATTTGAGGTCGATAGCTTCAAAATTGTGGCCGCTGGAAAGTCCCAAAATTAACACCCCGAGACGCGCACCTTAATCTCCTGGCTGCAAAAATTCCTTCGGTTTGCTGATTAAATCTCCACAGCCATAACACATTAAATTTATTTCTACCTTTTTACTTTTTTTTTTTTTTTCTCACACTCACACTCCCACACCCATACACACAGTCTTATCGGCAACTTAGGCCATATAAAACTTTACGATAAACGTTATTGATTAATTATACATATTGGAGGTCCAGGCATTCTTATTTAAGCCATTTGGATACCAAATCATAGAACTGCCTGGGGGTCCGAACTCCGCGACCCTTGGTATACAATTATCTCTACCTGTTTATTTATATTTTTCCCCTTTAGCTAGTGAGGTCATTTAGGGATTTTATCGTAATATATTTATAATAATGGCTGCCAGGGGACGATCCACACGCAGATTCGTCGAGGTCACCCACATCTCTTTATTTTGTATTTCATATTATAACAAACTTAACTCTTTTTTTATTTCGTCCGTCCTTTTAATTGGACCTAAAGATTATACCTGGCTTCGGTCCCGCTGCCCCTCACTTTCTATTTTCCCCTAAGAGAGGCTCTTTAAATTATTTCAAGCAGAAAGGAACAAATCAGCACTCGGATTTGATATAAATGCTAGCCCGAATTTAGACCTTTTGAAAACTTTAAACAAGTGAAATAGAATAATAAGTAAATAAAATCTTCAAATGAGGAAGTAGTTTGATGTTTAAATAGACACACGGTTGTTGTTGTTGTTGTTGTTGTTTTAGATATTTCACAAACGCTATTGGCGATTGGATTGTTCCAAGGCCAAGTTAGGGTCACTCTCTCTCTGTTGGTTGGTCCTTTTTTAGCTTTGCATCCATCTATCCATCCATTCCCGAGGCATGAATCAGCCAGCCTCCGTTCATCTATCTCTGCCTGACTTTTCTTCGTCTTGTTCTTCTTAACCCGAGCAAAATCCCCCCCCCCCGTCCTCTCCTTCTTGCCCCCCCCCCCCCCTCTTGATCTTCATCAGCATCGGACAATGGCCGGTCTTTGTGCCCGCCCAAGGAACGAGGACCCTGCTGCCTCTTCTTTGTCTTCGGCATCGCAATAATAATCAGTGTGAAAATATTAATTTGACTCACCGGTTAAATAATTTTATGCCAGTTCCTTTTTTTTTTTTTTTTTTTAACCTTCGGTAATCGAAATTTGTGTACTGTGCTGTACTAGACTATTATAAGGAATTTTTCAATGCTGTTTTTTTTTTTTTAATGAATTAAATTCATAAGAGATTATTGGGACATCGAGCTATAATTTGTTTAATGACTTACAAAATTATCGTAATTAATTTTTTTGTTATCAAGCAAATACAAAAAAACAATCTGTCCCAATAATCTTTAATTTTTTTAAATTTAAAAATGAATTTATTGTTATTATTAATCACATATTAATTAAGAAATTTTTAAAATAAGCTTAGAGGATTTATTTAAAAATCAACTGTCAAATTAGTTCAGCATTCTTGCAATAGATGGCAGGCTAGTCTAACAGCCGATCCCCTAATGGCCTATATTTATATATTTTTATGCTTTTATAAAAGATACATAATATATAATAACATTTATAAAGTATTTATTGTTAAAAGATCAATGAAAATCAACCAAATGCATTAAATATTATTAGCTAACATTCTGACATCTCTTGGCAAATTTTTGAATTACTTGATTTTTTTGGGCTTACTTTTTATGACAAGTCATGTTATGTCAATCACAACGTTTTGTATTCAATGAATAGTTTTTATTACTGTACATATCATAATGCTAAGAACAAACAAATATATGTATAAACATGAAATCAATTGCCAGTGCTAACATGTACTAAATTTTGATAATTTCTCGTGCCCTGAGGATGAGTGCGACTAGCGCCCGAAACGTCGGCAACAAAATATAGTTTTTTATTTATCCTGGCTGCTGTTCCCGAGGGAGGCTCCCGTTTTCTTTTCTAATTTAATAAAAGTATTATTATCGTTTTAAATATCTCCCCCCCCCTCCCCCACTTGTCATCTTTTCATATTCCTATGAGGATCAAAGGAAAATAAAAAGAAAATTTAATTATATAATATTTTTTGTTATTTTTCATTTGAGAGATTACAAGGTATTATTATAATTAAATTAAATTAAATGGGTCCTTGACCCGTGGCTCAGAGAGAAGACACTAGCTTCTAATGGGGTTTTGGGTTCGCTTCCCGTCCCAGGCGAGAAATTTATTCCATTTGATTTGACTACAAATCATTTGAAATCAATAGGAATGAGGTCTAATTGGCCTTAGATGCCGAAAAAGACCTTAAAAAAATATACAGTAGAGTCCCGTTATTCCGAACTAATTGGGACCGAGGGTCGTTCGGATTATCGGGAAGTTCGGATTAACCGGAATTAGTTAATTTTGATAATAAAGTCGTATTTATAACCTTGTAAACCGTGAAACTTGTCGGTAATATTAAACTCTAAATAAAAAATCTGGTGTGACTGGCGCACAGCACACAACTTTCTCTTACCTTCGGTAATCGAAAGTTGTGTACTGTGCTTGTCACACCAGATTTTTGTGTCGACATGTATTTAGTTCCCGGCAGTAGAGAATATTTGAATTCAGATGTAAAATTTATAAGTATGGGAAAATATTTATATTTTGTTACCATGACAACCATTTCTCCTATCTTTCCTATGAAGAACAAGAGTAAAGTGTGCTTCAAACAATTTTGAGGGCAAAACGAGAATATACATTTGAAAGAGCATCTAAAAAATAATTGATTTTTGAATTTTAATCAAAATCGTTAGAGCGAATTTTGAGAAAATCGAAAAAAACTGAAAAAGTACATCAGTAAAGTACTAGTACTCTTTGGCCGATTTTGATTAAAAGCTTATTTTTCCGGTCCCGGGAGGTGTTTAACTTAAATATAAAATTTCAACCTCCTAGCTCAATTCCTTCATGCTTAAAATTGAACACACACCCACACACCCACACACCCACCCACCCACCCACCCACAGACAGACCATGTCGCGAAAACCAGTTTTTGGATTCAGGGGACCTCAAAACGTGAAGATCCATCAAAATCTCGACATCGAATTTTTGACATGAATCCAATACTTTCTCTCTATATATATATTACATATATACATAGGTAGAGAAAGTAAAAAGTAAGGATTGCGAATAGCAGCCAGGAAAATATCAAATCAGACAAAAAATTAGATCAATTTTTATCAGATTTATTTGATCGTCGACGTTTCGGACGCCAGTCGCCCCCTTCCGAAACATCGACGATCAAATAAATCTGATAAAAATTGATCTAATATTTTGTCTGATTTGATATTTTCCTGGCTGCTATTCGCAATCCTTATTACTTTACTCTAAATAAATATTTCATAATAATAATAAAATAAAGTTCCTTTAATGTCTAATTTTCATTTATATTCCTCTTAAAAAAAAAAAAAAAAAAAAAAAAAAAAAAAAAAAACGCACGCAAAAAGAGTTCGGATTACGGTCGGAGCTTTGATTTTTTTTCATAATTCAATGCTCTCTAATGGGAAAATTCATCTTATTTTGAGCCTTTGGAGATTTGGAGACCCGAATATCAACATTCTCTATAAGGGAGCAAAATTGCGGAAAGTTGGTCAAATAGAACGTCACAGACAGACAGACAGACGGACACTCCTCAATAATAGAGGGTATCGGTCTCAAATGCGGATGAGATTAAAAACGAAAATCAAATAAAATAGAATCCAATACTTTTTAATGATTACACTGCAACGTTTCGGTCTCAAGGTTGCCAACATCAGGAGGCATAAATTTGTTACAGATACTAATTTTTTTAATTTCCTAAACATACTGGTAATTTAGGTCACGCAATTTTAATATTAGTTTGAGAGAGATTTTTTTTTGTTTTTATATAAAATGTAAGTAGGAAAAAGAAAAGACGTGAATGTTGTGTATTGCTGTAAAATCAAAGTAAAGTAGAATTTGACTGTATAATGAGTAGAGAGAGAGAGAGAGAGAGAGAGAGAGAGAGAGAGAGAGAGAGAGAGCAAAGCAGTAGCTGGTGCACTCAAGTGACCCCAACAGACCAGCAGAGCACCAGCACCGCACAACCAACCAACCAACCAACCAACGGCTCACCAATATCAGGCCAAAACATTATCTCTTTCTCTTTTTAAAAGTAAATTATCGTCTATTTAAAAAATATCAAAACATTTTGCTTTATTGCATTTGTAATACTTTAATTTAAATCCACCCCCTGCCAATTGAATCAGCATATATTCTCAAAAGGTTTCGTCTGCCTACATTTCGTATTTGTAGTTAACCTCTTCAGAGTCTCGGTTAGAAAATTTGAATTGAGATATATTATTAATCAATGAATACCTCGACAAGTCATACAAAGTACTGTATATTTCTTAGTATGATTATTTACAAATGCCTGCGGGATTCAAAACCCAGGATCTCCAGCCTTTCCGCTTTATTCTATTAGAGGTTTTCTTCCTGCACAAATTGACATCCCATTTAGTCTGATCTGATTAGCCGTTCGGAATCTACAGGGGTTTAAACTTTAAAATTAGAAAACCGAAGGGAACTTTGCAGCCAGGAGATTAAATAAAAAAATATTTTATTTAATTTTTTACTTGCCGACGTTTCGGTTGTCTGTCACGACCTTCATCATCAAAATACCTAAGACCCTGTTGACAATTATTTGCCCTGATGAAGGACGTGACAGACGACCGAAACGTCGGCAAGTAAAAAAATTAAATAAAAGATTTTTTTTTATTTAATCTCCTGGCTGCAAAGTGTCTTTCGGTTTCCTGATTAAATCTCCACAGCCATAACACATCAAATTTAAAATTAGAATTTACCGCCACGCGGTAAAATGGAAGGATAGGAAAAAAACTAAAAGATGAAATCTTAAGCTATCTTTCTAACCGTGTATATTCACCATAATTATACCTCTTACGACAGGGAGGGGATATTCAACCCGCTAAACTTTTTCTTGTATGCCCACCCAACAGGCCACATATGATTTGTAAGACGTTGTCACGTCAAAATTGTTGCCGGGGCGGCAAAAATTTCGTTTCCCTAAAAAAAGGTAAAATGATTTTCAAGGGAGGGCGAAAAAAATTTCCCGGAGGGGCGGAAAAAATTTCGTTTTGCCCTAGGGTGCTCTTAAGGTGCGCGTCTCGAAAAACCGTTAAAACACGATTGACTCGAGACGGCACGAGATGGCGTTAGTGTTCCCCCATTGGATAACACGTAACTTGTTCCATTTCATTCTAGACTTTCCAGCTAATTAATTAAAGGCAAAAAATTAATTATTTTTTTTATTTTATTTTTTTTTTTAAACATTCACACTTTTTCTCATTCACACTCACACTCACACACATTCACAGTCTTTTCGGCAACTCTGGCCATTAAAGACTTTATACGATAACCGTTGTAATTAATATATGTATTTGGGGTTCAGGCATTTCTATTTAAGCCATCTGGTATCCAAATGGCTTAAATAAAATCTTCGGACTGCCTGGGTCCGAACCCGCGACGTTTGGTATAGGAGGTAGGCACGCTACATACTACGCCAAACTCTGGGGCAAATTATTTTTTAATTAATTTAATTATCTACAACTTATAGAGCTCCTTTTTTTAAAATATCTAAAATTTAATGCGATTAATCTAAAAAAAAATTTTTTTTTTCGAAAATCAAAAAAAGGGCTTCTATAACTTGTAGATATTTTAAATAGCTTTAATTAAAAAAAATTTGAGGTCGATAGCTTCAAAATTGTAGCCGCTGGAAAGTCCCAAAATTAGCACCCCGAGAAGCGCACCTTAATGTGTAATGTTATTCCCAATGCACCTTTGGAGTGCCGTGAACTTTAAAAGGTTGGAAAACACTAATCTAGATGGAATATAATTAAAGCTAGGAAAGTTTTGCAACTCCATTATCTATTTTTTTTTCTTTTTTTTTAATTATGTCTATATGCATTAAAATTTGAAGATATTGATAAAATGTCAAGATCTATGGAGTATCACCTGTTATTTTTTTTTTTCGTTTTTTGAGAATAAATTCTATTATATTCAACTCGAACAAAAGCTGAACACAAACGTCTTATGACCGAGAATCAAAACAATTCGTCCAATGGAAGCTGAAAAAATCGGACTTTTTTTTACCGCAGCTCCTCATTTCAATTGTCTCTTACGGCCATTTTGGGCTATTAATTTACCAAATCTCACCATTTTTATTTGTACTTCAGAGGTCTTTATGAACGGAAACGTAAAGATATTTAAATCGTTTAAGCGGGTTCAGGAGCGACGTCTAAACGTACTTTAAAAAAAAAAAACTAGACTATTATAAGGAATTTTTCAATGTGGTTTTTTACTTTCTCATACCCTATATATGAAATATATAGGAGAGAAAGTATTGCGATCATGTCAAAAAATTGAATAATTAAATCTCACAATTATTATTTTATAATTCGTCATATATATTAAATTTCAGCTTTCCTATTTTTGTCATTTATATGGATAAATAAATAAAGATAGATGTGAAGTTTTTGGGGAGGGGGAGGGGGCGGGCCCCTCGGCTCCCCTCCTTATATACGCCACTGTCACTACCATTTTCCGCCCCGACATCTCCGGGCTTAGGTATATCCGGTATTTTTAAAATATTTGTGTGTGTGTGTGTGTGGGGGGGGGGGGGTATTTAAAAATGAGTTCGCCCCTCCACCCCCTTAAAAAAATTTCTATACACGCCACTGAGAGCACGTATTGCAATTTGCAACTTACCTAAACATATCCAGCAATCTCTAAAATTCATAAAATCTTAAGCTCTTGGCAAATTATGGCAAGATTTGCACACTTTCTTTTCAGCCAAAAATTTTGTTATTAATTTGGCTTTATGTGTATGAAAAGTAGGGTCCGACCGAAACAAGATTTTCAGCCGAAACTACATGTTTTGAGGTCCCCTGAGTCCAAAAAAGTGGGTCCCGCAAATTAGTCTGTGTGTGTGTGTGTATGTGTGTGTGTGTGTGGACAGATTTTTAGCATGAAGGAGTTGAGCTAGCGGATTGAAATTTTATATTTAACTTAAGTACCTTTGAAGAATCTCAAAATAAGCTTTTGAACAAAATCGGCCAAAAAGTACTAGTACTTTACTGATGTACTTTTTCAGTTTTTTTCGATTTTCTCAAAATTCCCTCCAAGGATTTTTTTAAAATTCATAAATCAACTATTTTTTAGATGCTCTTTAAAATGTATATTCTCATTTTGCGGTTGAAATCTTCTGAAGACCACTTTACTCTTGTTCTTCTTAGGAAAGATAGAAATGGTTGCCATGGTAACCGAATTTAAATCTTTCTTTTTATTAGATTAAAAATTCAGATCAATTATTATTTAAATTCCCATTTATTTTTATTTTATTTCTGCCTGTAATTGTTTCAAAGAAAACATATATGTCTCTCTCTCACTTGCAAACATTATCGCCTGTCTCTACTCTTTTTAAATTCCCTTTCCACCTTATCTTCGCATTTGGCCAATGTTAATTTCCTATAGGGATTTGTATGTTAATTTCGATTCAAAAGGGGGTCCCCTTTGGAACTTTTTACGCATTTAAAAATTTTTTTTTCCAATTCTTATGAAATTTTGTATTTATTTACGATTCTATATTGTGTATAAAATGTCCAAATATGAGATTAAAATTTTGAAAAATAACCATAGTTTATTTGAAGCAGTCAACATTTAAAATGCAAGTTTGAAACTAAGGTGCTATCGGAAACTAAATATATCTCGACACAAAAAATCTGGTGTGACCACCACGGTGCACAACTTTCTCTTACCGAAGGGTAAGAGAAAGTTGTGTGCTGTGCGCCAGTCACACCAGATTTTTTTTTAAAATGAATTAAATTCATAAGAGATTATTGGGACATCGAGCTATAATTCTTTTAATGACTTATTAAAAAATTATCGTAATTAATTTTTTTGTTATCAGGCAAATACAAAAAAACAATCTGACCCAATAATCTTTAATTTTTTTTAATTTAAAAATGAATTTATTGTTATTATTAATCATATATTAATTGAGAAATGTTTAAAATAAGCTTAGATTATTTATTTAAAAATCAACTGTCAAATTAGTTCAGCATTCTTGCAAGAGATGGCAGGCTAGTCTAACAGCCGATCCTCTAATAGCCTATATTTATATATTTTTGTTCTTTTATAAAAGATACATAATATATAATAACATTTATAAAGTATTTATTGTTAAAAGATCAATGAAAATGAACCAACAATTTTGTTTTTGTTTTTTTTTTTATTCCCATCAGTTGATACAATTGCACTACAAATTGCAAGTTGTCTGGAATTTTCAAAGTACATATATATCGTTAATAGTTTTGTTATTGAGTTGGCGAGCAAGAAGCGAGATCTCCCCACACCCCACTGGTCAGGATTAATTTCAAACCTGCTTCCAGGGAAGGAAGACCTACTGTACGAGTCTGGCCTATATTCATTAGAGAGAGAAGTTCTTTACGTACTAGGATAATGAACAAGTTGCTTGCTTGGACAACCCTCTCACCCCTCCCCACCCCTCCCCGCCTCTTTTTCTATCGATCTAAAACTAAATACCGACACCAAAAAGGTTTCAGTTTTCATTGCTTTAAATAATCGCCAAGGCGGTGGGGTTTTTTAGTAAATTCGTTAAAAAAATTCTTTATTTTCAATTAACTCCTCCCCCTCCAAAAAATACATTTAATTATTTAGTGCAGGCAGACAGTAAATTTTTCGTCAACGTTTCGCTCCCATCTTCAGGACCTTCTCTTACACCTTTACATTTATTTAGTCACTTTGTTTATAAGTTAACGACCTTCATTCATAAAAATATTTATCCTTAATTATGTAGTTATGTTCAAAACAAATTTTGACATTTTATTCTTGTCTGTACAAAAAAAAAAAGTCGAAAAATGGGAGCCATAACATTTCCTTCCTTTAGAGTTACTTCATTTACAAAAACGATTTGATGCCATAATTATCAATAAATATCGCACGTTTTTACCGCCCTTGCGGTATTTATTAATATTATAAGTCTATATACTATATGTTAATATTTTTTTTTTTTTTTTTTTTTTTTTTTATTAAAAAAACATTCACACTTTTTTCTGATTCACACTCACACACACATTCATGCAGTCTTTTCGGCATCTTAGGCCATTTAAGACTTTTACGATATCCGTTATAGAGATTAATATACATATATGGGGTCCAGGCATTCTTATTTAAGCCATTTGGTATCCAATTGGCTTAAATAAAATCATCGGACTGCCTGGGTCCGAACCCGCGACGTTTGGTATAGGAGGGAGGCGCTCTACCTACTACGCCAAACTCGGGGGCATATATTAATATATTAATACTTTCTCTCTATATATATATATTACATATATACATAGGTAAGAGAAAGTAAAAATGTTCCGCAGGGCGACAAAAATTTAGTTTCTTTAAAAAAAAAAAATTCTCCGCTTAAAAATTTTCGAGTTCAGGCGGCCCCCTCCCCCCGAAAATATTTCTATATACGCCCCTGAATGGAGAGTCTAGGAAAAATATTCGGGCCCGCAATACCTCAAATAGGGGGACTTGAAAATGAATTTTCCCATTGGAAAGCATTGCGTTCTATCTCTCCTTACATCCATAAAAAATCAAAGTCAATTAATTATTAATCTCTCAAATGAAAATAATAAAAATTCTTATATTATTAATTTTTCTATTTCTTTTCATGAGGTACAGGGATAATTTTTTTTTACGATAAGGGAGAGGATGTAGGTATTTAATATTTTTTAAAAAGACAAATATACTATATTACTTTCTCTTACCTATGTATATATGCAATATATATATAGAGAGAAAGTATTGGTTTCATGTCAAAAATTCGATGTCGAGATTTTGATGGATCTTCACGTTTTGAGGTCCCCTGAATCCAAAAAAGTGGTTTTCGCGACATGGTCTGTCTGTGTGTCTGTGTGTGTGTGTGTGTGTGGGTGTGTGTTCAATTTTAAGCATGAAGGAATTGAGCTATGAGGCTGAAATTTTATATTTAAGTTAAACACCCCCCGGGACCGGAAAAATAAGCTTTTAATCAAAATCGGCCAAAGAGTACTAGTACTTTACTGATGCACTTTTTCAGTTTTTTTCGATTTTCTCAAAATTTGCTCCAACGATTTTTTTTTTAAATTCAAAAATCAATTATTTTTCAGATGCTCTTTCAAATGTATATTCTCATTTTGCAATTGAAATCTTCTGAAGACCACTTTACTCTTGTATTTCATAGGGAAGATAGGAGAAATGGTTGCCATGGTAACAAAATATAAATATTTTCCCATACTTATAAATTTTGCATCTGAATTCATATGTTCCATACTGTCGGGAACTAAATATATGTAGACACAAAAATCTGGTGTGACAAGCACAGAACACAACTTTCGATTACCGAAGGTAAGAGAAAGTTGTGTGCTGTGCGCCAGTCACACCAGATTTTTTTGATATTAATGTTCTAAAAAATTGCGGCACACTCCATTAAGGGAAGGCGAGGGCCTCGAAAGTGGCTAAGGCGAGCAACGCTGCATAGTTTACCAAAAAATTGATTAGAATAATTCCACTGTTATCTCAACAATCTAAATATTTGAATAACACAATAATTTTCCATTATTTATTTATTTATTTGTTTGTTCCAAAACAAACAAATGTTGTTTTTCTCTTTCTAGTAGAAATCAGAAAAATTCAGGTGATGTAAAATAATAAATAGTAGAAGGGATGTGTGGAGATTGATTTTATATGTAACTTGGGAAAATAACTCTCGGCACACGTCAAGATCAGAATCAGGACCTGAATACTAAATGAAGAAAGAGAGGGGAGAAATCTCTCAGGTGTATAAAATTTTCATAAATTCCCTAAGGGTCCTTTCTGCTCTCTCTTTGATTATGGATTTATTGATTACTAGCCCCGCCGCCCGACTTCGGCGGGCTTCACCCCCTGGACCCCCTTCAGCTGGCTCGGGTCCGCCTGTGGTGGACCCTCGCCTTTTCTTAATTATGAGAATTTTTTTTTTAAACGTTCACATTTTTTTCTCATTCACACAGTCTTTTCGGCAACTTAGGCCATATAAGACTTGACGATGACCGTTATTACATGAAAATATCTATTGGGGGCCCAGGCATTTCTATTTAAGCCATTTGGTATCCAAATGGCTTAAATAAAATCATCGGACTGCCTGGGTCCGAACCCGCGATGTTTGGTATATGAGGTTAGCACGCTAACCTCTACACCAAGCCCCGAGGGCAAAAGAAAATTTTTTTTTTTTAAAAAAAACATTCACACTTTTTTCTCATTCACACTCACACTCACACACACATTCACACTGTCTTTTCGGCAGCTCTGGCCATATAAGACATTTACGATAACCGTTATTTATGAATTTATATATATTAGGGTCCAGGCATTTTTATTTAAGCCATCTGGTATCCAGATGGCTTAAATAAAATCATCGGACTGCCTGGGGTCCGAACCCGCGACGTTTGGTATATGAGGTTAGCACGCCAACCTCTACACCACGCCCCGTGGGCCAAAAGAAAATTATTACTACGTATTCCAATCCAGTGCCTGCTTGAGGATTTGTTTACATTCATAGAATATATATTATAAATGCAAAGAATACATCGATATTGCTCTATACATTTCCTATGGGAGAAATCGTAACTTTAAGAATTAATAACTCAAAAAGTTATTTAATATTGGAGGTTTTTTTTTTTTTTTTTATAGCTGTGTAGTTGATCTAGTAGAAGGATAACAAAAAGAGAGAGCAGCTAGTTTTCTTTCTTTTATTAAACCCTCATTGCTGACGTTTCGGTCCTGTTTAGGGCCATCTTCAGAGCATTAGGGTTGTCATTATAAATTTCAATTTCCATATTTCACCTATATTTAACATAGTTGATCGATTTTATAACAATATATATTATGATAAGTAGGTGAGATATTTTATAATGGTAAAGTCTGCGAGTAAAATTCTGTGACTGTTCTATCGAGTTTGGTTTATGAATTCATCTCACCTACTTATCATAATATATATTGTTATAAAATCGACCATCTATGTTAAATATAGGTGAAATATGGAAATTGAAATTTATAATGACAACCCTAATGCTCTGAAGATGGCCTTAAACAGGACCGAAACGTCAGCAATGAGGGTTTAATAAAAGAAAAGAAAACTAGCTGCTCTCTCTTTTTGTTATCCTTCTACTACATCAAAAAGTTATAAGAATTTCGGGACCTGAGTATTTTTCCGGGACTCTCCATAACGTCCTCTATAAGACTGCAAAATTTGGTTTCAAAATTCCAACGGGAAGTTGGTCAAACAGACAGACGGACACTCCGCTATTATAAATATAATAGATAATTCAAGAAATAAAAATATTATACATTCATCAATTGACTTGTCGATCAAAAATTTGTTTTGCACACATGACCTCTAGTCATTTGCACTCTTATTTCCATATTATTTTGCTTTATTTGCCCATTTCTCGTTAAAAAAAAAGCGTTTTTTCACTTTACGCTTCTACTACATAGAAAAGATAGAACACAAATCAGGTATAAAATGATTGATTATACTTTAGAGTTTTAATATAGTCTACTAAATAGGCCTCTAGATGACAGAGAACTTTCGATTACTGAAGTGAGGAGAAAGTTTTGTGCTGTGCAGAAAAAGTAGGAGAATTTTTGTTATGCCCTTTTTGCTTGGGTCCTGTTCCGTCCTATGGACATTGGGTAAGGGAATAACAAATTTCCCAAATATGTTTGCCTAAAAAATTAAATAAATATTGTTATATACTTAGAAACGAACCTATTTTCTATTTAACACTCTTCTGAGATTTAATTTAATTTTTTTTTTTTCTCTTTTTGTTCCAGGTAAGCTCCAATTCTTTTCTAATACTTATCAAGGTAATTCCACAATACAATACTTATGATTAAATTTAAGGATTGCGGTGTGGATTTCAAGTGAAACATTTTGAACTAAGGTTGTATTTATGTGAGTTTCACGAGGGTACCTCACATAAATACAACAAATCAAGCAAATACAAAAAAACAATCTGTCCCAATAATCTTTAATTTTTTTTTTTAATTTAAAAATTAATTTATTGTTATTATTGATCACATATTAATTAAGAAATTTTTAAAATAAGCTTAGATGATTTATTTAAAAATCAAATGTCAAATTAGTTCAGAATTCTTGCAATAGATGGCTGGCTAGTCTAACAAACGATCTGGCCTATATTTATATATTTTTATGCTTTTATAAAAGATACATAATATATAATAACATTTATAAAGTATTTATTGTTAAAAGATCAATGAAAATGCATTAAATATTATTAGCTACCATTCTGACATCTCTTGGCAAATTTTTGAATTACTTGATATTTCGGGCATACTTTTTATGACACACTACGCCATCTTATCGGGAAAAACATGCGTAACCACTTCGCTCCCGTTCCCCCTTAACGATCTGTCCCAGCATATTTAATTTCTAAAAATGGTTCAAACAATTTTGAGAGCAAAATGAGAATAAAAAAGATCTAAAAAATAAGTGACATATGAATTTTATTCAATAGTTTGATCGAATTAAGAGAAAAAAAACTTAATAAGTACCAGTATAGTACTAGTCACAGACAGACCATTTAAAACTTCTATTTTCATCAAAAACTCCTCATCAAATTAAAATATAATATTTCTGTATTTATACTAATTTCTACTTTGTGAAAATTTCTTAAAAAAAAAAAAAAAAATTCAAACGTCATTAGGATTGAAACACTTTATAATACCTAGAATCCATTAAAACAAAACAAAAACAAGTGATTATGAATAAATAAAAAAATGAGTTCTTTTTTTTTCCTTAAAACAAAAATCATTGTGTGGTTTTATGAAACCACGATGCAAGTGAAACTTTTTTCGGATCGTAGGCGTTAAATTTTCAGAAAATTATTCAATTAAGGTTATTAAAATGGCGTTTTTAATCTTAATTTACTGTAATAATTGGAAAATGGGAAATCAATAGACGTATGTTAAAAACTGAGAGCAATATTTATTTATGAAGATTTGAATCATTTTAAATTTATTTGAAAATTATATTTTATCAATTTAAAAATTGAATAATTAAATCTCACAATTATTTTTTTATAATTAGTCATATATATTAAATTTCAACTTTTTTGTTGTCACGACTTGTGACGTCATAGCTTGTAGAGTCACCGCCTTTGACGTAACGCGACATGCTGATAGAAGAGCGAAAAATTTGAGGCCATCAAATAAAAAGTTACCACTTTAAAAGTAGAGTGGATTTTTTTTTTTATACATATTCAGTATCCAGTATTTGATGATGATAATATTTATGTTAATTGATGAAGATAATCATCTAAAGAACGAACGACTTGTGTCACGATATTCACTCGACTCTCTCACGTTATCCAAGTCCAATTGCAATTCATCACGTTTGTTATTTTTTTTTTTTATTGTTATTGTTATTATTACATCGATTCCGTTTTCTTGCATCTAGATTTAATATAATTTTATTAACAGTTTTTAGGTGATCTGCACTCTTTATTAAAATTTTTACTTAATCAGTGGAAATTTAAATTATTTTGGCTACCTAAATAATTATACCAGATAATAGAATAGCAGAGAAACGTAACACTTAATGAGCAATAAAGAAGAAAGTCGTGGAAAC
>JAKCPI010024896.1:0-18138 GCA_023213315.1 Euborellia annulipes
ATACAATTCCATCAACAATACTCCTCTTAAGACTCCAACTCGCCGTGCCATGTCACACAATGTAGGTATCTAGAAGGGTATAGGAAAGGTAGGTGGAATGGATCAGGTTGCGTGACACAACTGTCAATTTAAAGAGAGAGAGAGAGAGTGGGGGTAAAAAGAGATTTCTGCACTGCCCTCCGAGTATGTTGGCCCCACTCACTCATAGAAGAAGAAGAAGAAGGTAAAGGAAGGAGAGAGAGAGAGAGAGAGAGAGAGGGACACGCGCTGCCACAAAAAACCAAGTCCCCTTGGTCTGTGTAAAGGCAGGCAGGCAGGCAGGCAGACGGTGAAAGGCCCTTGGGTGGGGGGAGATAGAGCTCAGAGCTCAGAGCAACAGCAACAGCTGCCCAGACATTTGGCAACGCTGTTTGCGCGCGCCGCATCGCACCGCTCCAGTGCAGCGAGCGCACTTACTCCATGCACTTCAGTGCAGCGGTTTTGTAATCCGATAACACTAATCATCTTCATCCTCTCTCTCGGCTATTTAATTGTACAAATTTAGAAATAATCAAATTGCCTGATAAAAAAATCCACCTGTTGAATTGTGAGAGTTTGTTGTTGTTGTTGTTGTTTTTAATTTTATTATCAATATTGTGTTAGATGAGAGTTTAACTATTCATTCAAGGGTGCAAAGAACAAAAATTTTATTAAGGATTTTTTTTTTGCGGCTGTTGAAGCCTTTTTACTTTCTCTTACCTCTATATATGTTAATATATATATAGAGAAAGTATTGGATTCATGTCAAAAATGTCGAGATTTTGATGGATATATTACATGTTTTGAGGTCCCCTGAATAAAAAAAAAAAATGGTTTTCGCGACATGGTCTGTCTAACATTGTAAGTTATATTTCTAACTTTTTAATTTCCAGAACTAGTGGCTGAACGACGAAGAGAAGTAAGGCATCCGAAAGGAATAAAAAGAAAAAAATATTTCTCTTCTTTCCCTTTATTTAATAAAATTGTTGACGTTACGGACCATTTGTCCTGATGAAAAATCGACCGAAACGTATTAAAAAGTTTTATGTTAAAAATACGTAAAAAAAAGTTTTAAATAGGCGAGTTTATGCAAATATGCAAAATAAAACTTTTTCTTGCATGCCTCCCTACCCGGCCACTATACACCAAGACGTTGTGACGTCAAAATTTGAACCATAGTGCCAAGGGGGCATGATTCGGGTGAAAAATTGGTTTTCTAGGACGTACTTGTTAGCAAATAGATAAGAATTCGTGCTTTAATCATCATATTTTATCATCTTTATTTTTGTATGTATACTTTTTGAAAACTGAAAATGACAGGGTGGATATTTGCCGAAATGTTCCAATAAACTAGAGGCTGGCTGCAATTTGCTTGTTTTTACTAACAAATAAATAACAGAGGTTACGCCAAGCACGAAACTTCTGAAAACCATATCAACTTTCAATGACTTAAGAGTTAAGAAGAAATAATTTTTTTTCGTCAATCAGCACCCCTTTAGGGCTAATTATTAATATTAATGAAAAAAACAAAAAAATTGTTTTTCTTATTTATCTCTATCAGGAAACCGGAAGGAACTTTGCAGCCAGGAGAATCTTTTATTTAATTTTTTACTTGCCTTTTGTATATGATTATTGTAAATTAATTTAATAAATGTTATGATCATAGGCCCTGATGAAGGTGGTGACAGACGACCGAAACGTCGGCAAGTAAAAATTAAATAAAAGATTTTTTTATTTAATCTCCTGGCTGCAAAATTCCTTCGGTTTCCTGATTAAATCTCCACAGCCATAACACATTAAATTTATTTCTACCTATTTACTTTTTTTTTTTCTCTCACACTCACACTCCCACACCCATACACACAGTCTTTTCGGCAACTTAGGCCATATAAAACTTGACGATAAACGTTATTGATTAATTATACATATTGGCGGCCCAGGCATTCTCTTAAATAAAATCATAGAACTGCCTGGGGTCCGAACCCGCGACCCTTGGTATACAATTATCTCTACCTGTTTATTTATATTTTTCCCCTTTAGCTAGTGAGGCCATTTAGGAATTTTATCGTAATATATTTTAATAATTAATGATACAAAAAGAGGATGCAGCCAATAATAAAAAGCATCTGTTTTTGTTAACACTCTTTATTTCGGAACGTTTCGGCTATGATTAACAAAGCCATCTTCAGCCCTCCAAGCTAGAAATATATACATACATTCATTAAATAATTGTTTTGTTAATAAATGGTCATAATAGTACAATTATATACTCACAGTATATTTTATATTATTAACATACAAAACAGATGTAGTCAAATTAGTTATAATACAGTACATGTGTATTTGGTCGTATGTATATTTAAATTATCATTACCCACAAGAGAGCATGAGAGCAAAGCCTTGAATGCGAAAAAAATTTTTACATTTCGATCTATTTAAACAAATAATTCTTTATAATTTTATTTTTATTGATAATTTTTTATATTTAAATCACAGCCGATTATAAAATGTTACTCATTTTATCAATTTTAAATAGATAAAAGCATTCACTGTTATTTTAAAAAATTTTTTTTATTATTAATATATTATCAATTAATGACCATTGTCATGCTGCTCTGTTGTGTGACAATGGTCATTAATTGATAATATATTAATAATAAAAAAAAAATTTTTAAAATAACAGTGAATGCTTTTATCTATTTAAAATTGATAAAATGAGTAACATTTTTATAATCGGCTGTGATTTAAATATAAAAAAATTATCAATAAAAATAAAATTATAAAGAATTATTTGTTTAAATGGATCGAAATGTTAAAATTTTTCGCATTCAAGGCTTTGCTCTCATGCTCTCTTGTGGGTAATGATAATTTAAATATACATACGACCAAATACACATGTACTGTATTATAACTAATTTGACAACATCTGTTTTGTATGTTAATAATATAAAATATACTCTTGGAGGGCTGAAGATGGCTTTGTTGATCATAGCCGAAACGTTCCGAAATAAAGAGTGTTAACAAAAACAGATGCTTTTTATTATTGGCTGCATCCTCTTTTTGTATCATTAATCCAATTGTATAACAGCCACAATTTGTTATAAATATTTATAATAATGGCTGCCAGGGGACGATCCACACGCAGATTCGTCGAGGTCACCCACATCTCTTTATTTTGTATTTCATATTATAACAAACTTAACTCTTTTTTTTATTTCGTCCGTCCTTTTAATTGGACCTAAAGATTATACCTGGCTTCGGTCCCGCTGCCCCTCACTTTCTATTTTCCCCTAAGAGAGGCTCTTTAAATTATTTCAAGCAGAAAGGAAGAAATCAGCACTCGGATTTGATATAAATACTAGCCCGAATTTAGACCTTTTTTTATTTTTTAATAACATGAAAACTTGAAACAAGTGAAATAGTAGAAAAATAAGTAAATAAAATCTTCAAATGAGGAAGTAGTTTGATGTTTAAATAGACACACGGTTGTTGTTGTTGTTTTAGATATTTCACAAACGCTATTGGCGATTGGATTGTTCCAAGGCCAAGTTAGGGTCACTCTCTCTCTGTTGGTTGGTCCTTTTTAGCTTTGCATCCATCTATCCATCCATTCCCGAGGCATGAATCAGCCAGCCTCCGTTCATCTATCTCTGCCTGACTTTTCTTCGTCTTGTTCTTCTTAACCCGAGCAAAATCCCCCCGTCCCCTCCTTCTTGCCCCCCCCCCCTCTTGATCTTCATCAGCATCGGACAATGGCCGGTCTTTGTGCCCGCCCAAGGAACGAGGACCCTGCTGTCTCTTCTTTGTCTTCGGCATCGCAATAATAATAAGTGTGAAAATATTAATTTGACTCACCGGTTAAATAATTTTATGCCAGTTTTTTTTTTTTTTTTTTTTTTTTTTTTTTTTGTCCCCTCTTACCTTCGGTAATCGAAAGTTGTGTACTGTGCTGTACTACACTATTATAAAGAATTATCCAATGCGGTTTTTTTTTAAATGAATTAAATTCATAAGAGATTATTGGGACATCGAGTTATAATTTGTTTAATGACTTATTAAAAAATTATCGTAATTAATTTTTTTGTTATCAAGCAAATACAAAAAAACAATCTGTCCCAATAACACTAGTCGACAAAAATGAACTTTTTTCTTTCACAAGAATGAAGATATGAAATTCTAGAAGTATTTTTCATGCTGAATTCAAATATCAATTCAGTTTTTCCCCATCAGGCACAGTTTTAGAGATATAGAGCAAAATAGATTTTAGTCGAAAATGGGCTCTAAAACGGCTTTTATTTAAAATGTTCAAATTATTTTTAAAGCGACACCCCGTCAAATTATGCAGATAGTTAGAATACATATAAATTTTAAGTTTCATCCCAATCGGAGGTCATTTAGACGTGCCGCAAACGGCTTAAAGTTTAGAAAAATCGAAATTTTCAAGATTTTTTTTGCTTTGGTCACCCCTAATACAATTTTAGAGATCCCTGAATGAAAAAAACATATATGTACGATATTCTATAGTTCTTTGGCTTTCTAAAAAGCATTCATTCGTAAAAATCTGTTAATTATTAACGAAATTATTAATAAAAACGTGAGCAAAGAAAAAACCTAAGTACATTCACTGGACAAAAAAAATGGACCTCTTGTTCTTTTAGAAGTATAAAGAAAGATATGAGATTCAAAAAATATTTTTTTTTAATAATATATAATAAAGTTAGGGCCCGTGACCCGATGCTCAGAGAGGATACATTAGCTTCTCGTGGATAGGGTTCGCTTTTTAATTCAATTGAAGTCCATTTTTTTCGACCAGTGAGTGTACTTGTGTTTTTTCTTTGCTGACGTTTTTGTTAATAATTTCGTTAATAATTAACAGATTTTTACGAATGAATGCTTTTAGAAAGCCAAAGAACTATAGAATATCGTACATATATGTTTTTTTCATTCAGGGATCTCTAAAATTGTATTAGGGGTGACCAAAGCAAAAAAAATCTTGAAAATTTCGATTTTTCTAAACTTTAAGCCGTTTGCGGCACGTCTAAATGACCTCCGATTGGGATGAAACTTAAAATTTATATGTATTCTAACTATCTGCATAATTTGACGGGGTGTCGCTTTAAAAATAATTTGAACATTTTAAATAAAAGCCGTTTTAGAGCCCATTTTCGACTAAAATCTATTTTGCTCTATATCTCTAAAACTGTGCCTGATGGAAAAATTCTAACTACATATCTGAATTCAGAATGAAAAAATGCACTAGGTTCACTAATCAGATTTCTTGTGAAAAAAACCTTGTCGACTAGTGTAATCTTTAATTTTTTTTAAATTTAAAAATGAATTTATTGTTATTATTAATCACATATTAATTAAGAAATTTTTAGAATAAGCTTAGATGACTTATTTAAAAATCAAATGTCAAATTAGTTCAGCATTCTTGCAATAGATGGCAGGCTAGTCTAACAGCCGATCCCCTAATAGCCTATATTTATATATTTTTATGCTTTTATAAAAGATACATAATATATAATAACATTTATAAAGTATTTATTGTTAAAAGATCAATGAAAATCAACCAAATGCATTAAATATTATTAGCTAACATTCTGACATCTCTTGGCAAATTTTTGAATTACTTGATTTTTTTGGGCTTACTTTTTATGACAAGTGATGTTATGTCAATCACAACGTTTTGTATTCAATGAATAGTTTTTATTACTGTACATATCAAAATGCTAAGAACAAACAAATATATGTATAAACATGAAATCAATTGCCAGTGCTAACATGTACTAAAATTTGATAATTTCGCGTGCCCTGAGGATGAGTGCGACTAGCACCCGAAACGTCGGCCACGAAATATAGTTTTTTATTTATGCTGGCTGCTGTTCCCCAGGGATGCTCCCGTTTTCTTTTCTAATTTAATAAAAGTATTATTATCGTTTTAAATATCTCTCCCCCCTCCCCCACTTGTCATCTCTTCATATTCCTATGAGGATCAAAAGAAAATAAAAAGAAAATTTAATTATATAATATTTTTTGTTATTTTTCATTTGAGAGATTACAGGGTATTATTAAATGCTTTTATTATAATTAAATTAAATGGGCCCTTGACCCGTGGCTCAGAGAGAAGACACTAGCTTCTAATGGGGTTTTGGGTTCGCTTCCCGTCCCAGGCGAGAAATTTATTCCATTTGATTTGACTACAAATCATTTGAAATCAATAGGAATGAGGTCTAAATGGCCTTAGATGCCGAAAAAGACCTTAAAAAAATATACAGTAGAGTCCCGTTAATCCGAACTAATTGGGACCGAGGGTCTTTCCGATTATCGGGAAGTTCGGATTAACCGGAATTAGTTAATTTTGATAATAAAGTCGTATTTATAACCTTGTAAACCGTGAAACTTGTCGGTGATATTAAACTCTAAATAAAAAATAAGGATTGCGAATACAGCCAGGAAAATATCAAATCAGACAAAAAATTAGATCAATTTTTATCAGATTTATTTGATCGTCGACGTTTCGGACGCCAGTCCTGAGGATTGTCCTGAGGAAGGGCGCGACTGGCGTCCGAAACGTCGACGATCAAATAAATCTGATAAAAATTGATCTAATTTTTTGTCTGATTTGATATTTTCCTGGCTGCTATTCGCAATCCTTATTACTTTACTCTAAATAAATATTTCATAATAATAATAAAATAAAGTTCCTTTAATGTCTAATTTTCATTTATATTCTTCTTAAAAAAAAAAAAAAAAAATCGTACGCAAAATGAGTTCGGATTAGCGAGGTTCGGATTACCGGAGCTTTGATTTTTTTTCATAATTCAATGCTTTCTAATGGGAAAATTCATATTATTTTGAGCCTTTGGAGATTTGGAGATCCGAATATCAACATTCTCTATAAGGGAGCAAAATTGCGGAAAGTTGGTCAAATAGAACGTCACAGACAGACAGACGGACACTCCTCAATAATAGAGGGTATCAGTCTAAGATGCGGATGAGATTAAAAACGAAAATCAAATAAGATGGAAGCCATTAATGTTTAATGATTACACTGCATCGTTTCGGTCTCAAGGTTGCCATCATCAGGAGGCATACATTTTTTACTGATACTAATTATTTTAATTTTCTAAACTGATAAATCAGGTCACGTAATTTTAATATTAGTTTGAGAGAGATTTTTTTGTTTTTATATAAAATGTAAGTAGGAAAAAGAAAAGACGTGAATGTTGTGTATTGCTGTAAAATCAAAGTAAAGTAGAATTTGACTGTATAATGAGTAGAGAGAGAGAGAGAGAGAGAGAGAGAGAGCAAAGCAGTAGCTGGTGCACTCAAGTGACCCCAACAGACCAGCAGAGCACCAGCACCGCACAACCAACCAGCCAACCAACCAACCAACGGCTCACCAATATCAGGCCAAAACATTATCTCTTTCTCTTTTTAAAAGTAAATTATCGTTTATTTAAAAAATATCAAAACATTTTGCTTTATTGCATTTGTAATACTTTAATTTAAATCCACCCCCTGCCAATTGAATCAGCATATATTCTCAAAAGGTTTCGTCTGCCTACATTTCGTATTTGTAGTTAACCTCTTCAGAGTCTTGGTTAGAAAATTTGAATTGAGATATATTATTAATCAATGAATACCTCGACAAGTCATACAAAGTACTGTATATTTCTTAGTATGATTATTTACAAATGCCTCCGGGATTCAAAACCCAGGATCTCCAGCCTTTCCGCTTTATTCTATTAGAGGTTTTCTTCCTGTACAAATTGACATCCCATTTATTTTCGGTCGTCTGTCACGACCTTCATCATCAAAATACCTAAGACCCTGTTGACAATTATTTGCCCTGATGGGACATCGAACTATAATTTTTTTAATGACTTATTAAAAAATTATCGTAATTAATTTTTTTGTTATCAAGCAAATACAAAAAAACAATCTGTACCAATAATCTTTAATTTTTTTTAAATTTAAATTTAAAAATCTGGTGTGACTGGCGCACAGCACACAACTTTCTCTTACCTTCGGTAATCGAAAGTTGTGTTCTGTGCTTGTCACACCAGATTTTTTGTGTCGACATGTATTTAGTTCCCGACAGTATGGAACATGAATTCAGATGTAAAATTTATAAGTATGGGAAAATATTTATATTTTGTTACCATGGCAACCATTTCTCCTATCTTCCCTATGAAATACAAGAGTAAAGTGGTCTTCAGAAGATTTCAATCGCAAAATGAGAATATACATTTGAAAGAGCATCTAAAAAATAATTGATTTTTGAATTTAAAAAAAAATCGTTGGAGCAAATTTTGAGAAAATCGAAAAAAACTGAAAAAGTACATCAGTAAAGTACTAGTACTCTTTGGCCGATTTCGATTAAAAGCTTATTTTCCGGTCCCGGGGGGTGTTTAACTTAATTATAAAATTTCAACCTCCTAGCTCAATTCCTTCATGCTTAAAATTGAACACACACCCACCCACACACACACACAGACAGACCATGTCGCGAAAACCAGTTTTTACTTTCTCGTACCCTATATATGAAATATATAGGAGAGAAAGTATTGCGATCATGTCAAAAATTCGATGTCGAGATTTTGATGGATATACATGTTTTGAGGTACCCTGAGTCCAAAAAAGTGGGTCCCGCAAATTGGTCTGTGTGTGTGTGTGTCTGTGTGTCTGTGTGTGTGTAACGATTTTTAGCATGAAGGAATTGAGCTACCGGATTGAAATTTTATATTTAACTTAGGTACCTTTGAAGAATCTCAAAATAAGCTTTTGAACAAAATCGGCCAAAAAGTACTAGTACTTTACTGATGTACTTTTTTCAGTTTTTTTCGATTTTCTCAAAATTCCCTCCAAGGATTTTTTTTTAAATTCATAAATCAATTATTTTTTAGATGCTCTTTAAAATGTATATTCTCATTTTACCGTTGAAATCTTCTGAAGCACACTTTACTCTTGTTCTTCATAGGAAAGATAGAAATGGTTGCCATGGTAACGGAATTTAAATCTTTTTCTTTTTATTAGATTAAAAATCAATTATTATTTAAATTCCCATTTTTACTTTCTCTTACCTATGTATATATGTAATATATATATAGAGAGAAAGTATTGGATTCATGTCAAAAATTCGATGTCGAGATTTTGATGGATCTTCACGTTTTGAGGTCCCCTGAATCCAAAAAACTGGTTTTCGCGACATGGTCTGTCTGTCTGTGTGTCTGTGTGTCTGTGTGTGTGTGTGTCTGTGAACAAAATATCTCAAGAACGAAAAGAGCTAGGAAGTTGAAATTTTATATTTAAGTTAGGCACCCCCATGGGACGTGACACGAAGCTTTTGAACAAAATCGACCAAAGAGTACTAGCACTTTACTGATTCACTTTTTCAGTTTTTTTCGATTTTCTCTAAATTTGCTCCAACGATTTTTTTTTAAAATTCAAAAATCAATTATTTTTTAGATTCTCTATAAAATGTATATTCTCATTTTGTGATTGAAATCTTCTGAAGACCACTTTACTCTTGTACTCCATAGAAAAGATAGGAGAAATGGTTGCCATGGTATCAAAATATAAATATTTTCCCATACTTATAAATTTTACATCTTGAATTCAATTGTACCCTACTGTCGGAAACTAAACACATGTCGACACAAAAAATCTGGTGTGACAAGCACAGTACACAACTTTCGATTACCGAAGGTAAGAGAAAGTTGTGTGCTGTGCGCCAGTCACACCAGATTTTTTTTTATTATTTTTATTTCTGTCTTTAATTGTTTCCGGGAAAACATATATCACTCTCTCTCTCTCTCTCTCTCTCTCTCTCACTTGCAAACATTATCGCCTGTCTCTTCGCCTTCTCTCATAGGCCTAATGTTAATTTCCTATAGGGATTTGTATGTTAATTTCGATTCAAAAGGGGGTCCCCTTTGGAACTTTTTACGTATTTAAAATTTTTTTTTCCAATTCTTATGAAATTTTGTATTTATTTACGATTCTATATTGTGTATAAAATGTCCAAATATGAGATTAAAATTTTCAAAAATAACCATAGTTTATTTGAAGCAGTCAACATTTAAAATGCAAGTTTGAAACTAAGGTGCTATCGGAAACTAAATATATCTCGACACAAAAATCTGGTGTGACCAGCACGGTGCACAACTTTCTCTTACCGAAGGGTAAGAGAAAGTTGTGTGCTGTGCGCCAGTCACACCAGATTTTTTGGATTCAGGGGACCTCAAAACGTGAAGATCCATCAAAATCTCGACATCGAATTTTTGACATGAATCCAATACTTTCTCTCTATATATATATTACATATATACATAGGTAAGAGAAAGTAACTCTCTATATATATATTACATATATACATAGGTAAGAGAAAGTAAAAATGAATTTATTGTTATTATTAATCACATGTTAATTAAGAAATTTTTAAAATAAGCTTAGATGATTTATTTAAAATTCAACTGTCAAATTAGTTCAGCATTCTTGCAATAGATGGCAGGCTAGTCTAACAGCCGATCCCCCTAATAGCCTATATTTAAATATTTTTATGCTTTTATAAAAGATACATAATATATAATAACATTTATAAAGTATTTATTGTTAAAAGATCAATGAAAATCAACCAACAATTTTGTTTTTGTTTATTCCCATCAGTTGATACAATTGCACTACAATTTGCAAGTTGTCTGGAATTTTCAAAGAACATATCGTTAATAGTTTTGTTATTGAGTTGGCGAGCAAGAAGCGAGATCTCCCCACACCCCACTGGACAGGATTAATTTCAAACCTGCTTCCAGGGAAGGAAGACCTACTGTACGAGTCTGGCCTATATTCATTAGAGAGAGAAGTTCTTTACGTACTAGGATAATGAACAAGTTGCTTGCTTGGACAACCCTCTCCCCCCTCCCCACCCCGCCTCTTTTTCTATCGATCTAAAACTAAATACCGACACCAAAAAGGTTTCAGTTTTCATTGCTTTAAATAATCGCCAAGGCGGTGGGGTTTTTTAGTAAATTCGTTAAAAAAATTATTTATTTTCAATTAACTCCTCCCCTCCAAAAATACATTTAATTATTTAGTGCAGGCAGACAGTAAATTTTTCGTCAACGTTTCGCTCCCATCTTCAGGACCTTCTCTTACTCCTTTACATTCATTTAGTCACTTTGTTTATAAGTTAACGACCTTCATTCATAAAAATATTTATCCTTAATTATGTAGTTATGTTCAAAACAAATTTTGACATTTTATTCTTGTCTGTACAGAAAAAAAGTGGTCGAAAAATGGGAGGGGCTTTCAGGATTAAACATTTCCTTCCTTGTTATTACTTAATTTACAAAAACGATTTGATGTCGTAATTATCAATTAATATCGCACGTTTTTACCGCCCTTGCGGTATTTATTAATATTATAAGTCTATATACTATATGTTAATATTTCATTTTATACTTCTCATAGATCCTGAGGTCCCAAGGACACCCCCAGGAGGGGAGGGGGGATGCCATGGGATTGAACCCCCAAACCTGGTTACGCCTATGGAAGATGAAATAAAATGAGCCGCAGTTGATAAAGGCGCTGCCCAGTAAAAGACATAATGGAGACAGGGGCGTATAGGCGTATAAAAAGGGGGGGGCCCCCCCCCCCCCCATCCTCGGCCCCTTGCGAAATGTTTGATCGGCCCCGCAGTGCAAATAACTTTGGTTTCGGCCAAAGGGAAAAAAAATTTCCGTAGGACGGCAAAAATTCCGTGACTTTTTCCCGCAAATTTTTCCGCAATATGGAAACTTTAGTTCCACAAAAGAAAAAATGTTCCGCAGGGCGACAAAAATTTAGTTTCTTTAAAAAAAAATTCTCCGCTTAAAAATTTTTGAGTTCAGGCGGCCCCCTTCCCCCCCTCCCCCGAAAATATTTCTATATACGCCCCTGAATGGAGAGTCTAGGAAAAATATTCGGGCCCGCAATACATACCTCAAATGGGGGGCTTGAAAATGAATTTTCCCATTGGAAAGCATTGCGTTCTATCTCTCCTTACATCCATAAAAAATCAAAGTCAATTAATTATTAATCTCTCAAATGAAAATCATAAAAATTCTTATATTATTAAATTTTCTATTTCTTTTCATGAGGTACAAGGATAATTTTTTTTTTTACGATAAGGAAGAGGATGTAGGTATATAATATTTTTTAAATAGTATATTTGATATTAATGTTCTAAAAAATTGCGGCACACTCCATTAAGGGAAGGCGAGTGCCGCGAAAGTGGCTAACAAGTAAGACGAGCAACGCTGCATAGTTTATCCAAAAATTGATTAGAATAATTCCACTGTTATCTCAACAATCTAAATATTTGAATAACACAATAATTTTCCATTATTTATTTATTTATTTGTTTGTTCCAAAACAAACAAATGTTGTTTTTCTCTTTCTAGTAGAAATCAGAAAAATTCAGGTGATGTAAAATAATAAATAGTAGAAGGGATGTGTGGAGATTGATTTTATATGTAACTTGGGAAAATAACTCTCGGCACACGTCAAGATCAGAATCAGGACCTGAATACTAAATGAAGAAAGAGAGGGGAGAAATCTCTCAGGTGTATAAAATTTTCATAAATTCCCTAAGGGTTCTCTCTGCTCTCTCTTTGATTATGGATTTATTGATTACTAGCCCCGCCGCCCGACTTCGGCGGGCTTCACCCCCTGGACCCCCCCTCCAGCTGGCTCGGGTCCGCCTGTGGCGGACCCTCGCCTTTTCTTAATTATGAGAAGAAATTATTCTTTTTTTTTTTAAACATTCACACTTTTTTCTCATTCACACAGTCTTTTCGGCAACTTAGACCATATAAGACTCCATGATGACCGTTATTTCATGAAAATATCTATTGGGGGCCCAAGCATTTCTATTTAAGCCATTTTGGTATCCAAATGGCTTAAATAAAATCATCGGACTGCCTGGGTCCGAACCCGCGATGTTTGGTATACGAGGTTAGCACGCTAACCTCTACACCAAGCCCCGAGGGCAAAAGAAAATTTTTTTTTTTATTTTTAAAACATTCACACTTTTTCTCATTCACACTCACACTCACACACACATTCACCCTGTCTTTTCGGCAGCTCTGGCCATATAAGACATTTACGATAACCGTTATTTATGAATTTATATATATTAGGGTCCAGGCATTTTATTTAAGCCATCTGGTATCCAGATGGCTTAAATAAAATCATCGGACTGCCTGGGGTCCGAACCCGCGACGTTTGGTATATGAGGTTAGCACGCCAACCTCTACACCACGCCCCGTGGGCCAAAAGAAAATTATTACTACGTATTCCAATCCAGTGCCTGCTTGAGGATTTGTTTACATTCATAGAATATATATTATAAATGCAAAGAATACATCGATATTGCTCTATACATTTCCTATGGGAGAAATCGTAACTTTAAGAATTAATAACTCAAAAAGTTATTTAATATTGGAGGTTTTTTTTTTTTTTATAGCTGTGTAGTTGATCTAGTAGAAGGATAACAAAAGAGAGAGCAGCTAGTTTTCTTTTCTTTTATTAAACCCTCATTGCTGACGTTTCGGTCCTGTTTAGGGCCATCTTCAGAGCATTAGGGTTGTCATTATAAATTTCAATTTCCATATTTCACCTATATTTAACATAGTTGGTCGATTTTATAACAATATTTATATATATTATGATAAGTAGGTGAGATATTTTATAATGGTAAAGTCTGCGAGTAAAATTCTGTGACTGTTCTATCGAGTTTGGTTTATGAATTCATCTCACCTACTTATCATAATATATATAAATATTGTTATAAAATCGACCAACTATGTTAAATATAGGTGAAATATGGAAATTGAAATTTATAATGACAACCCTAATGCTCTGAAGATGGCCCTAAACAGGACCGAAACGTCAGCAATGAGGGTTTAATAAAAGAAAAGAAAACTAGCTGCTCTCTCTTTTTGTTATCCTTCTACTACATCAAAAAGTTGTAAGAATTTCGGGACCTGAGTATTTTTCCGGGACTCTCCATAACGTCCTCTATAAGACTGCAAAATTTGGTTTCAAAATTCCAACGGGAAGTTGGTCAAACAGACAGACGGACACTCCGCTATTATAAATATAATAGATAATTCAAGAAATAAAAATATTATACATTCATCAATTGACTTGTCGATCAAAATTTGTTTTGCACACATGACCTCTAGTCATTTGCACTCTTATTTCCATATTATTTTGCTTTATTTGCCCATTTCTCGTTAAAAAAAAGCGTTTTTTCACTTTACGCTTCTACTACATAGAAAAGATAGAACACAAATCAGGTATAAAATGATTGATTATACTTTAGAGTTTTAATATAGTCTACTAAATAGGCCTCTAGATGACAGAGAACTTTCGATTACCGAAGTGAAGAGAAAGTTGTGTGCTGTGCAGAAAAAGTAGGAGAATTTTTGTTATGCCCTTTTTGCTTAGGTCCTGTTCCGTCCTATGGACATTGGGTAAGGGAATAACAAATTCCCCAAATATGTTTGCCTAAAAAATTAAATAAATATTGTTATATACTTAGAAACGAAACTATTTTCTATTTAACACTCTTTAATTTAATTTTTTTTTCTCTTTTGTTCCAGGTAAGCTCCAATTCTTTTCTAATACTTATCAAGGTAATTCGACAATACAATACTTATGATTAAATTTAAGGATTGCGGTGTGGATTTCAAGTGAAACATTTTGAACTAAGGTTGTGAGTTTCACGAGGGTACCTCACATAAATACAACAAATCAAGCAAATACAAAAAAACAATCTGTCCCAATAATCTTTAATTTTTTTTTTAAATTTAAAAATGAATTTATTGTTATTATTAATCACATATTAATTAAGAAATTTTTAAAATAAGCTTAGATGATTTATTTAAAAAATCAACTGTCAAATTAGTTCAGCATTCTTGCAATAGATGGCAGGCTAGTCTAACAGCCGATCCCCTAATAGCGTATATTTATATATTTTTATGCTTTTATAAAAGATACATAATATATAATAACATTTATAAAGTATTTATTGTTAAAAGATCAATGGAAATCAACCAAATGCATTAAATATTATTAGCTACCATTCTGACATCTCTTGGCAAATTTTTGAATTACTTGATATTTCGGGCATACTTTTTATGACACACTACGCCATCTTATCGGGACAAACATGCGTAACCTCTTCGCTCCCGTTCCCCCTTAACGATCTGTCCCAGCATATTTAATTTCTAAAAATGGTTCAAACAATTTTGAGAGCAAAATGAGAATAAAAAAGATCTAAAAAATAAGTGACATATGAATTTTATTCAATAGTTTGATCGAATTAAGAGAAAAAAAAAAAAACTTAATAAGTACCAGTATAGTACTAGTCACAGACAGACCATTTAAAACTTCTATTTTCATCAAAAACTCCTCATCAACAAATTAAAATATAATATTTCTGTATTTATACTAATTTCTACTTTGTGAAAATTTCTTAAAAAAAAAAAAAAATTCAAACGTCATTAGGATTGAAACACTTTATAATACCTAGAATCCATTAAAACAAAACAAAAACAAGTGATTATGAATAAATAAAAAAATGAGTTCTTTTTTTTTCCTTAAAACAAAAATCATTGTGTGGTTTTATGAAACCACGATGCAAGTGAAACTTTTTTTTCGGATCGTAGTCGTTTAACTGAAAATTTTCCAGAAAATGATTCAATTAAGGGAATTAAAATCGCGTTTTTAATCTTAATTTAATAATTGGAAAATGGGGAATCAATAGACGCATGTTAAAAACTGAGAACAATATTTATTTAGTAATTGAAGATTTAAATCATTTTAAATTTATTTAAAAATTATATTTTATCAATTTAAAAATTGAATAATTAAATCTCACAATTATTTTTTATAATTAGTCATATATATTAAATTTCAACTTTCCTATTTTGTTGTTACCGCTTGTGGCGTCATGGCTTGTAGAGTTACGGCTTGTAACGCGACATGCTGATAGAAAAGCGAAAAAATTTGAGGCCATCAATTAAAAGTTGCCACTTTAAAAAGTAGAGTGGATTTTTTTTATACATATTCAGTATCCAGTATTTGATGATGATAATATTTATGTTAATTGATGAAGATAATCATCTAAAGAACGAACGACTTGTGTCACGATATTCACTCGATCTCTCTCACGTTATCCAAGTCCAATTGCAATTCATCACGTTTGTTATTTTTTTGTTTTTTATTGTTGTTATTATTACATCGATTCCGTTTTCTTGCATCTAGATTTAATATAATTTTATTAACAGTTTTTTTAGGTAATCTGCACTCTCTATTAAAATTTTTACTTAATCAGTGGAAATTTAAATTATTTTGGCTACCTAAATAATTATACCAGATAATAGAATAGCAGAGAAACGTAACACTTAATGAGCAATAAAGAAGAAAGTCGTGGAAACGAATACATAAATATGGATGGACCATAGGCTTATTTTATTTTTACCGTTTATAAGTCAAAAAAATCTGGGGTTTTTTTTAATTTAAAAATGAATTTATTGTTATTATTAATCACATATTAATTAAGATATTTTTAAAGTAAGCTTAGATGATTTATTTAAAATTTTGTAACGAATTGTGGCTGTTATACAATTGGATTAATGATATGAAAAAGAGGATGCAGCCAATAATAAAAAGCATCTATTTTGTTAACACTCTTTATTTCGGAACGTTTCGATTGACAATATCTATTTTGTATGTGAATAATATAAAATATACTCTTGAAGGGCTGAAGATGGCTTTGTTGATCATAGCCGAAACGTTCCGAAATAAAGAGTGTTAACAAAATAGATGACTTTTATTATTGGCTGCACTTCTCTTTTCATATCATTAATCCAATTTATTTAAAAATCAAATGTCAAATTAGTTCAGCATTCTTGCAATAGATGGCAGAGCTAGTCTAACAGCCGATCCCTAATATCCTATATTTACATATATTTTTTATAAAAGATACATAATATATAATAACATTTATAAAGTATTTATTGTTAAAAGAAAATGCATTAATTATTATTAGCTACCATTCTGACATCTCTTGGCAAATTTTTGAATTACTTGATTCTTGGACATACTTTTTTTATGACACACTACGCCATCTTAGCGGGAAAAACATGCGTAACACCTTCGGTCTGCCACGCCTTAACACATCTCTAATGTACCGTGCTGCCAGAAACTAAATACAGTATATGACGACAAGCAGACAGTTTTTTTATTTTCCTAAAGAAAACTGTTGTTGTTGATTCCCCTTCACCTACATATATCTTTATAGCTGAGCTTTTATTTTTTTTTTTAACGGCCTGCGTTTATTATTTTTTTTTTTCTTTTGGAATATTATACTATCACTAGAGACCGGACAAAAAAGCATAAAAAAAATGGAAAAAATTCGCTTAAAAAAGCATAAAAAAAACTGAGATAAAGGATTCTGTATTAAATAAGCATATAGGTCCGAAAAAAAAGCATCTAGTAAGCGATTTTTACTCATACCATAGCTGGCGTTATAAAAATTTTTTTTTTAAAGCTTCTAAGTTTATTCCGCGCCGCCCTGTGAAAAATTTTGTTTTTTGCGGAACCAAATTTTTTCACCCTGCGGAAAAAATTTATTTTACTGGGCTATATTTTTTCACACTCCCGCGGGGTTTTTGGAAGAATTTTTTTGGGGGCGCCCCCACTGTCCGTATACGTCCCTGGTGTAGCGTGATGTGAATGGGGAAAAGTTTTCCAATAAAAAAAAAAAAAATTATAAATATTCTGGTCAAAATAAGTTTAAATAAGCACAGGAAAAGGGAAAAAAACGCATGAAAGCTCAAAAAAAAAAGCGAAAAAAAGCATAAAAAATGCAACGTCCTCAATGCACTTAGTTTTCTAATTCGTACATAGAAATTAAATATCTAATGGTTTGCTTATAAAATTCAGCAATAAGCATTTTTTGCTTAAAATCGGAATGTCTCTATATAATCACTGATAAAGATTGAGAGCCGGAAAGAGGTTGCTGAACTGCAAAAAAAGAAAAATAAAAAGAAAATAATTTAATTT
>JAKCPI010024897.1:0-10733 GCA_023213315.1 Euborellia annulipes
CCCAGCTAGCAGAGACCCGTCAAAATGACGTCGGAAACTGGTCAGAGATGACCAGAAATGACGTTATGTTTGACGACAAAATGACCTAAAAATCACGGACTAATGTCACAGACCGATGACGACATTTTGAAACGTCAAAAAAACGTGATTCCGTGACTTTTTTTGACCAATTTTTTGACGTCAAAATGACCTAAAAATCACGGACTAATGTCACAGACCGATGACGACATTTTGAAACGTCAAAAAAACGTGATTCCGTGACATTTTTTTGACCTTTTTATAATCTGATGGATAAATAAAATGAGAAACAAACTCGCATATAAAATTAAATTGTATTAATAATATAATTATAAAACATATTATTTTAGCAAATAAATACATCTCTTCTCTATCCATATAAATGACAAAAATAGGAAAGTTGAAATTTAATATATATATGACTAATTATAAACTAATAATTGAGAGATTTAATTATTCAATTTTTAATTTTAATTAGTACCTATATCGATATTTTATTTTAATACTTTTGTAAAAACGCGATTTTCTATACACTATTATATAAAAGACAATGTTACAGACTATAGCCATTACAGGATCATCATTATTTATAAATTCAACAGCAATAAAAGACGACTTCATTAACTGTCACCATAGATAATAGACTGTCACTCACTGACCGGTACGATCCTTTGTGTGTGCTAACAGTTGCGCATGCGCGAAATGCATGTGCATGCGCGAAATGTGTGCACATGCGTATTAAAATAAAAATATGGAGGTAAGAGAAAGTAATAATAAGTGTCGTGATCGGTACCTGATCGGTACGTCTTTATAATGTGATATTTTGCACGTTTTAAAGACGTTACAAAAAAAGACGTTTTATTTTAGGTTTTAATTAGTCATTTGGCGTCTTTTGACCAGTTATGACCAATTTCGGACGTCATTTTGACGAGGTTCTGCTAGCTGGGTTTTTTTCTTGGGCGCTCCTCTGAGCAATGCTATTTCTCTATCGATCGATGTCTGCTTGCTTGCTGGTTGCCTAACTGTCAGGCGGTCTGTTTTAGTTTGAGTCGAGCCAAGAGTCATTCGGTTGACAGAGGTAGCCTCTCTCTCTCTCTCGTGTGTTTAGTTACTTTTATATTGTGCTGTGATTTGTGCAAATAAGATGTTCATCCACCAACCTCATTACACCCTGTCTGGTCATCTTATTATTAAGGTAATTAATATTTCAATATCTCATTTGCATAATGAATTAAATTTCTATTTTCAATTTCTTTTTTTCTCTTTAAAATATAGGCCTACTTATACAATTATCCAATTTTTAAAATATAACTGTATAATGTAGTCGTTTACACCAGGGGGGAGGGTGATAGAGGGGGTATATCACCCCTTCTAAGCAAAATAGTATTTTTCTTTAAAAATAAAATAGAAAATTATTTTTTTTGTAAAATTTTTACTTTTAAGGGTTCTCTCTCTCCTCACCCTTCACCCCTCTAACAGAGAATTTAGCTCTCCTATAATATTTAATAGAATTCTTAAACTTTTATCTCTCAGTGATACACCAATTAGTGTGATTTTTGGAGGTGGAATTTTTTTTTTTTTTTAATGCCAGCAGTATCTCCACTCGCCTTCCCTAATTATGATTTTAAAAAATTCAGATGATTTTTTTTCTTCAATGTGTTGACGTTTCTGAGTCGTAACATGCAACAAGCCTGTATTTCCGTCCTTCGTTTTGTGAATATATTCACTCACTATATTTCCTTTGTTTGTAGTTTTATATAGAATTCGATCCCCCCTTGGCTCACGCATCCCCTTATGGATATTTATTAATTGAAAATAAATTAATGAGAAAAATTCCATTTAGTTTTCTCATTAAAAACTTTAAGAATTTTATTATATAGATATTTTTTACTTTCTCTTACCTATGTCTATATGTAATATATATATAGAGAGAAAGTATTGGATTCATGTCAAAAATTCGATGTCGAGATTTTGATGGATATACACGTTTTGAGGTCCCTGGATCCAAAAAAGTGGTGGTCTGTCTGTGTGTGTGTGTTCAATTTTAAGCATGAAGGAATTGAGCTACGAGGTTGAAATGTTATATTTAAGTTAAACACCCCCCCCGGGAGCGTGAAAATAAGCTTTTAATCAAAATCGGCCAAAGAGTACTGATACTTTACTGATGTAGTTTTTCAGTTTTTTTTTCTATTTTCCTCAAAATTTGCTCCAATTAAAAATTCGTCATTTTTGGACACATTTATTATGTTTGGAAAATAATAACGTGAGGCCAAAAAGTTGTTGATTTTGGAGTCGCATGCCAATTTGTGCAGCTCTTTGCTTGTTTGGATAAAAATAGGCCTAATATAAAATTTAAAAAAAAATTTTGAAAAAATTAAGATTTTTGCTATTTTTATGAAACTCTCGGCCGATTGCGCGATAGGAAGATGACGTCCGATTTCAAATTTTTTTTACTTTCTCTTACCTATGTATATATGTAATATATATATAGAGAGAAAGTATTGGATTCATGTCAAAAATTCGATGTCGAGATTTTGATGGATCTTCACGTTTTGAGGTCCCCTGAATCAAAAAAAGTGGTTTTCGCGACATGGTCTGTCGGGGTGTGTGTGTGTGTGTGTGTGTGTGTCTGTGAACAAAATATCTCAAGAACGAAAAGAGCCAGGAGGTTGAAATTTTATATTTAAGTTAGGCACCCCCATGGGACCTGACACGAAGCTTTTGAACAAAATCGACCAAAAAGTACTAGCACTTTACTGATTCACTTTTTCAGTTTTTTTCGATTTTCTCAAAATTTGCTCCAACGATTTTTTTTTAAATTCAAAAATCAATTATTTTTTAGATTCTCTATAAAATGTATATTTTCATTTTGTCATTGAAATCTTCTGAAGACCACTTTACTCTTGTACTCCATAGAAAAGATAGGAGAAATGGTTGCCATGGTATCAAAATATAAATATTTTCCCATACTTATAAATTTTACACCTTGAATTCAATTGTACCCCCTACTGTCGGAAACTAAATACATGTCGACACAAAAAATCTGGTGTGACAAGCACAGTACACAACTTTCGATTACCGAAGGTAAGAGAAAGTTGTGTGCTGTGCGCCAGTCACACCAGATTTTTTTTCTTGTATTTCTTGTATTTACGATTCGCAACTTTTCCGCTCTATAACAACTCTGAATTCAAAACTTTTTTGATCCACCCTACTCTACAATATTATCATTTCAACATTTAAATACATTATCGAAATTTTATAGTTATGATCCATGTTTAACATTAATAATTTATTTGATAGATTTGCGACTGTTCGCGCCCCCCCCCTTGGGTAATCCATGGCCCTCTATGGCACGGCTCTAGTAGACCTAGAGATGATGTGGTGGCCACTTGAGTTTAATTTTTTTTTTATTCTTTCCTTCCTGGATTTACTTCCTAATACTAAATTGGATTTCTCACATTACAGAGTTCAATTTACGGAAATGTCTAATTAAATCCCGATGACATCATGGGAGAGAAAAAGAAAGGAGGTATAGAGAAAGGATAAATCCCCTTTTTTTCCGGCCTTAATTCAATTTGAAGCCCCTAAGTAATAAGAAAGGCTTTCCTCTTAAAGCAAAAACAAATTCTAAAGAAAGGAGAGAAAAAAAGCTCAATCGTAATATTCACCTTTTAAAAAGAACCAAAGAATTTGCAGAGATAAAAAATAAATAAAATGGAGATGCATTAACCTAATAGAAATTATCGTGACCTTTTGCTCAAAGCGATCGAGTTACGCTATTAGCTGGACACTGAGCATTGATCCAAGCAAAATAATATCTTTCTTTCCAATGACATTTACACTGGGGATGATCTCAGCCAAAGTGGCCAAAACATCTGCATTAAAATCAAATAGAATGAATGAATTTTTTTACGTTTCGATCTGTGGCCTTCTTCAGATTGTAAATCTCTGTGATTGTATCTGAAGAAGGGCTCCAATAATATGGCCGAAACGTTTTATTATAAATCACACTTAACCTGAAAAAATGTATTACAAGCAACTCTGAAAGCCTTCAAACAAAAAAAATGAAAATAATTTACGGCGATGTTATTGAAATAGAATTGGGAAGAATTTCAAATTTTACGTTCATTACCGCAACCAATCAGGGGTTCCAGGGGGTGTAATTGACATTACAATTTTTAAAGTGAATATAAATATCCTCTGATAGATTTAAATAATATTTGAAACGACCAGCCTAATGGGTGTCAGTAACGAAAAGAGTATTACCATATATGCGTCTACATACCCTAATGTAAGCGAGGTGAATAGCTGAATCAAAATGTAGAAAGATGTATAAAAAGGCCAAGCTAATTTCTTATTGGATTCAAACCCAAAGCGACATTTAGGTCGACTTTGCGATCATCTCATGGCTTAGGGTTCAGTCAATAATAACTCTCTTAAGTTCTTTGATAGACATTTATCTACAATTTACGTTCTATCACAATTACACTCAGCGCCAGTTAAATTTAATATTAAATCGTAAATTGTAAATAAATGTCTATCAAAGAACTTAAGAGAGTTATTATTGACTGAACCCTAGCCATGAAGATGCTCGCATTGTCGACCGAAACGTCGCTGGGGGTTTGAATCCAAATAAAGAAATAATAATACCTGCTTGGCCTTTTTATTCATCTATACATTTCTATAAACAAATTAGAATACATCTAGTAATAATGGGGTTGGAGAATAAAAACCAGCAGATTAAACGCTCCACCTGAGGTCCTTTATTTGGCAAATATTTCGACGCATATAACATGCATCATCCTCAGTGCCGCGAGGATGTAATAGGTGGGCTTGGTCCAAAAATTATTTAAAAGCCTTAGGGGCGTCATACATGTTCTTTGTGAGGTGCCTTCTTTAAGCTGATGACCGCTCTGATGCAGGAATGATATTTAAAAAATTTTTTAATACCCCTAAGGCTTTAAATAATTTTTGGACCAAGCCCACCTATTACATCCTCGCGGCACTGAGGATGATGCATGTTATATGCGTCGAAATATTTGCCAAATGAAGGACGTCAGGTGGAGCGTTTAACCTGCTGGTTTTTATTCTCCAACCCCATTATTCTACTCATCCCAGCCTACTAAATAATCTACATCTAGTAATTTTTCTGATGTTGCTTCAAACCCAGACCGAAACGCAGGGACGGATTAAGGGGGGCGGAAATCCGAGAAAAAAATTGAACAAGTTTTAAAAACTAGTCATCTAAAAGAAATTATGATTTTTTTTTTGTCTAAAATATTTTTTTACATTTATTTTAAACTATCAATTCAAGTCACAAATCACCATAACTGTCATCCTCGTCCAGAAAAGCCCTCCTGTAAATTGAACCTTCCAACCCACCGCCCCCACCGAAAATTGTATCCAGTCACATGAAACAAAAATTTATTTAAATTGAATTGACTACCAATTTAAATAAATAGGGACGGGGTCTAAAGGCCATAGATGTCGAAAAAGACCTTAAATTAAAAAAAAAAAAAAAAAAAAAAAAAAAAAAAAAAAAAAAAAAAAAATACAGCCCCCACTGTATTAATCGATCCTTGCCGAAACGTTAGTTCAATCAAATTTAATTTAAATTTCATTCTTTCTTTTTAACATCCAATTTTACTCTCACTCTCATTACAAATTGCCGACCTCACACAGGGATAAAGCTAAGAATTTGGTTGAACTTATTGTTTATCCTATGCATCCCCGTTTAATCCCACCATGAATGCAGACGTCATTTTTTCCCTCTTGCTTTGAATAAATAAAATTAATTAATAATCGCTTTCAACTAGATCATGAGATGTTTTTTTTTTCTCTATAGAGCGATATTTGAGAGCCACTTGGCTCTAATTATGACTAGAGAGAAATAAAAAAGAGGAGCTTTTGTCACCCGAGATGACTTTAATTTACCTGATAATGACTTTGCAAATTTTAATTATTCCCCACCTCTCGCTCTTTCTGACAAATTGACTCTAAAGAGAGAGATTAATCTCGATTAAATTAATGAAATGCTGAAGAGGGCAGGGGAAATAAAAAAGAAAACACACTCATGGGCCTAATAAAAGAAAAAACCTGACTTCTCTCAACATATAAATGAAAACATACAGTGGCGCATTGTCACCTTTATTAATTCCCCTTCTTGTTTTCGCCCTGGGGTCGCCATTTTCATTTCTTCGATCCCGATCAAGTCATCCTTTACGTCGTCGTTCGAAAGAATCCCAATAATATTAAATAGTTTTTGCGTGGTTGTTGATGACTGGACTTATTAGGTAGTAGGGGAGACTGTTGTACCTAGGACATGGTGTACCTTGGACCAGTCCACTTATCTAGTAAGTGATGCAACCTAGCGGACTCCGGGTGATCCCTTTTAACCACTGTGGTCAAACCAGTGCACAGGTTGAGTTTTGCAGCTGTCAGTTTCTGTTTTCGGTTTTGCGTAGCAAAAGTCTTATTTTAATAGTAAAAGTAAAATTTTCGTTTGTCGGTTGAATGTCCGTGCTTCCGGGAAGTTGGTACTAGCATTTCTACTAACTGACTACGTGGATAACGCATTTTTTGGTGAGTAAAACGCTCACTCTGTTTTGAAAATTGGTTAGGTATTTACTTGTAGGTGGCCATTTTTGCTTAAAATGAGACCATCGTGTACCTTGGATACAAACGTCATCGTGTACCTTTGGACCGCTGGTCCAAGACGTTGTAATGCATGTGTTGTGCAGAAATCAAGCTCCTCCTCTGATTCAGATGAAGCGTTAAGCCTTGTATCCACTGATAACGAGGACAGTGATGAAGAAGAATGCTTGTAGGGCCCTCGGGGTTTGGTGTAGAGGTTAGCGTGCTAACCTCGTATACCAAAAGTCGCGGGTTCGGACCCCAGGCAGTCCGATGATTTTATTTAAGCAATTTGGATACCAAATGGCTTAAATAAGAATGCCTGGATATGCCTAATATGTATATTAATCTCTATAAAGGGTACAAGAGGTCTGTCCCAAGGTACACGAACATCGTGTACCATGGACCAATTTACATATCAATAGATTTTAATTTATCTTGTCTAAAGTTATACAAATATATAATTTATCAATATCTTATGTTGTTCTGAAAGGTTTAAACTATGGCTGGATCCTGTTCAAGTATTATAATTTCAAAAAACTTTGGCGTAAAAAAATAAAATGTAAAAAGTGGTCCAAGGTACAACAGTCTCCCCTACACTGTAAACAAATTTTGTTGATTTTACAATTGTGTAGGAAGCAAATTTCATACACAAAAACATACTAAGTCTGCAAAAACCATTCGCTGTAATTTTAGAAAGTCATTTAAAAATTAGAGTGCCATTGTGTGGTAATTTTAGAATTCACAAACTGCTTTCGAAAAAAATACAATTTTTAACGAAAATTACAAAAAAAATTGATGTTTTTTGGCTGTGGAGATTTACCAGATTCGCAGGTGATTTTAAGCCAGGAGTTAAATAAAAAAATATTTCATTTAAATTTTATTTGCCGACGTTTCGGTCGTTAATCACGACCTTCATCAGGGCAAATATTGATAATTATACACGATCTTAATTATTCATTGCAATTAAACACAATTTCTTTTTAACTTTGATATTGATTTGAATAAGAGACCTCCGAGCAGCAAGTAAAGGATAACATTTTGTACATATCAAAGTTAAAAAGAAATTGTGTTTAATTGCAATGAATAATAAGATACCTAAGATCGTGTATAATTGACAATATTTGTCCTGATGAAGGTCGTGATTGGCGAGCGAAACGTCGGTAAATAAAAATTATATAAAATATTTTTTTTATTTAATCTCCTGGCTGCAGTCCCTGCGAATCCTGAGTTACTAAAAAATGTTTTTTTTCAACATAGTCTGTCTGATGCCCAATCGCACCGCACAATTTAAGTATGACTTAAAATTAAGTATCAACAACCTGGCAACGTTGTAAATTTTAGTGATATTCTGGTGATTTATTTTTAATTTAACCCTAGAACGCAAAACCAGGGCCTTTCAGGCCCGGTCACTCCGTTTTTTCTCAATAACTCTCAGAAAAAGCTTCTTATAAATTTCAAGTTTTTAGTATTCCTCCATTTATTCATAATAAAGGTATTTTTAAAGGGTTTTTCAAAAAAAAAAATTTTTTTATGCCTTATTTTTTCTTCGAACCACTTTACAAACACAAAGTCACAAGGAGGGCCTCCCAGGCCCTTGGGGTTTCTGGGTATTTAAAACACTTTGAATGACAACCTATTATGTATTTAAATATTTAAAATTGTCATGTTCTTTTTTAAATAATAAAATAAATATTGTCAAATTCTTTATTAATTTTGAAAAAATCAAGAAAACTGTCAGTTTCATCTCGACTTTCGGATCTCAAAGCTTCTCTATATTTTTGAGATTATATCTTCTGATAACATTCAAGAATGCTTTTACTTTTTCTTAACTATATATGTAATTATATAGAAAGTATTGTATTCATGTCAAAAATTCAATGTCGAGATTTTGATGGATATACACGTTTTGAGGTCCCCTGAGTCCAAAAAAAGTTGTTTTTGCAACATGGTCTGTTTGTGAACAAAATATCTAAAGAATGAAAAGAGCTAGGAGATTGAAATGTTATCGAAGATAAAGACAGTATTCTTAAAAAAAAAATAAATAAAATAAAATACAGTATAGAGGATCACATTACTGAAGAAAATAATGAAAATTCAAGCAATGAAGATATTGATCAAAAAAAAAATATTTATATTCTTTACGGAAATTTTCACCTGACTCATAATTTCTGTTTCAATACTCCATTTTTTATTGGAAAAGATACTTTAGAAAAGATCAAAAATGTATTCCAGCTGAATTTTTACCTATTAGAAAAAAAAAAACCACTTTTTCGATTTACTCTCAAATTTGCGCTTGTCTCTTATGTGCCTAAAAAGGAAGTATATTTTACTCTTGTCGAATATATATCATTCAGACAATATTGGTATTGTTTATGAACATGCCCAAAAACCAGAAATTATTATTTATTATAATCAATCGAAAGGAGCAGTAGATATTTTGGATAAAATGACAAACACTCATACGGTAGTATAGCCTAGCTGCAAAAGAAAAACAAATCATTGGCTGTTGGCCGTTTTTTGAAAACTTTATTACGGTATGTGCAATTGCATCAATGATCATTTATTTTAATTTAAAACACAAATCTCATGTTAATTTCCAAAAAAAACACCTCCGAAGAAAATTTTTTGTTGAATTGAGCGAGGAATTAATTTTGCGATCACATAAAAATAAGATCGATACAAGGACTACAGAAATCAATTAGAAGGGTAATTGAGGAAGTACCCCCCCTCAATGTCAAAAATAAAATTTTGATCTTAAAAAACCTACAAGAAGAAGATGTTATTTGTGTCCAACTAAAATAAACAGAAAACAAAAATAACAAGTCTGCTGTAAAATAAATATTTGAAGTGGTCATTGTACTAAAAAAATTATATGTAAAAGATGTTTTTAAAATAAAAACCTTAAAATTATGAATAAAATATTGATTAGTTATATATTTTTATAAATTTTTAAAATAAATTAATGAACAAAAATTAATATAATTATTCAAAAATGTGTTGAAAAACATATAGTGGGCCTGAGAGGCCCTCCTTGTGACTTTGCGTTTCCAAAAAGCTTGTGCGTTCTAGGGTTAATAATTTTTTCTTTTTAATAATCATAAACTAAATTAAATACATATTGTTTATAAATATTAATTTCAGAAAAATGAGAAAATCAGAAACAAAATATTAATTTTCATGATTTTTGATTAATTAATAGCAATTTTATATATAGGCTACTATATATAAATATTAATAACGATATGTCACTCTATAACAGTGTTTTTCAATCTGTGGGTCGGGACCCCTAGGGGTGGCGAAGCCCTACACGGAGGGTAGGCCGCAAAAGGAAAAAGGCAAAGTTCTACACGATAATAAAAACATAATTTCATGGGAGAAGGGAAATAGGTACCAAAATAGAGAAAATCATATAACTTACATAGTCTTTTGATTTACAATCTTTTTGTCGGTCATGAACCAAGAGAATCGTCAGAATTTTTCAACCTGTAAATTCAAAAAGATTGAAAAACACAGCTCTACTAATATAAGACTGGAAAATTTCGTTTCAAAATTCCAACGGGAAGTTGGTCAGAAGGGGTGACAGACGGATGGACCGACAGGCCCTCCGCTAATATAATATAGATGATCATCCTCGAAAATATAGTTCATATTGTTCATGTTTTTTATAAGAAAATCGAAATCGAATCCAAAAAATGTATTATTATTAGTTAATTAAATATTATATTATCAATATTGTTTTTTAGCTTAAGTCATTGCTAAGCCCCGAAATCGAGGGCTTAAATATTTGGGGTTAAGTATGAAATTTAACAAACTTTCATTGTCATCCGTTGCTAACCACGTTCGTTGCTAAGATAACACGTTCTCTGATTGAAAATAAAATCATGTTTCAAGACCCAAATGGCGTGAATTAAATAGACAGGTCCCCCAAATATATATTTATTAATAAATAACAGTATCGTTTAAGTCTTATAATATTAAATCACAAATAAATCAGCAGAATATCACTAAAATTTACAACGTTGCCATGTTGTTGATACTTTATTTTAAGTTATACTTAAATTGTGCGGTGCGATTGGGCA